>JAXIVJ010002258.1:107500-114165 GCA_036785665.1 Chirona hameri
GAGAAGAGAAGAGAAGAGAAGAGAAGAGAGAGAAAGAGAAGAGAAGAGAGAGAGGAGAGGAGAGAGAGAGAGAGAGAGAGAGAGAGAGAGAAGAGAGAGAGAGAGAGAAGAGAGAGAGAAGAGAGAGAGAGGAGAGAGAGAGAGAGAGAGAGGAGAGAGAGAAGAGAGAAAGAGAAGAGATGAAGAGGAGAAGAGAGAGAGGGAAGGAGGAGAGAAAGAAGAAGAGAGAGAGGAGAGAAGAGAGAGAAGAAAGAGAGAGAGAAGATGAAGAGAAGAGAAGAGAAGCGAGAGAAGAGAGAGAAGAGAGAGAGAGAGAGAGATGAGAGAGAGAGAGGAGAGATGAGAGAGAGAGAGAAGGAGAGGAGAGAGAGAGAGAGAAGCTCGAGAGAGACGAGCGAGGAGAGAGACGAGAGAGAGCGAGTAGAGAGAGAGCGAGAGAGCGAGAGAGAGAGCGTGAGAGCGAGAGCGAGAGAGAGAGAGCGAGAGGAGAAGAGGGAGAGAGGCGAGAAGAGAGCGAGAAGAGAGAGAGCGAGAGAGAGAGCGAGAGAGAGCGAGAGAGAGAGAGAGAGAGAGAGAAGAGAGAGCGAGAGAGCGAGAGACGAGAGAGCGAGAGAGCGAGAAGCGAGAGAGAGAGAGAGAACCGGACAGTAGTTGGTCGTGATGGGAGTATTTAAACTGCGTGTGGTGCCACGCAGTGTAGCGTTCAGATGGCATGTGGCGGGAGCCGTGTCTGGGAGGGTATGTCACTGGGTCAGATACAGATACAGATACAGATACAGATATATGTATTAGGACCCGCCATAGTCAGTGGGCGGAGGCGGGGTGACGGGAGCAGCGGGGCGGGGCAGGCCGGCGGCAGTATTGTCGGGGCAGGCCGGCGGGCAGTATTGTCGGGGCAGGCCGGCGGCAGTATATCGGGGCAGGCCGGCGGCAGTATTGTCGGGGCAGGCCGGCGGCAGTATTGTCGGGGCAGGCCGGCTGCAGTATTGTCGGGGCAGGCCGGCGGCAGTATTGTCGGGGCAGGCCGGCTGCAGTATTGTCGGGGCAGGCCGGCGGCAGTATTGTCGGGGCAGGACGGCGGCAGTATTGTCGGGGGGCATGCCGGCGCAGTATTGTCGGGGCAGGACGGCGGCAGTATTGTCGGGGCAGGCCGGCGGCAGTAGTGTCGGAGCTGGCCCGGGCGGCAGTATTGTCGGGGCAGGACGGCGGCAGTATTGTCGGGGCAGGCCGGCGGCAGTATTGTCGGGGCAGGACGGCGGCAGTATTGTCGGGGCGGCTGTTGTTGGCAGCCCCGCCGCTGAGCCCGGCCCGGCTGACGGTCCGGCCGACTGGAGCCGTGTCACGGGGGGGGAGGGTGTCGCGGCCATCAGGATCTGGCGGCTGACAGCCGGACCCCGGCCGGCTGACTGGAGCCGTGTCACCGGGGGGCGGTGTCGCGGCCAGCAGGATCTGGCGACTGACAGACGGACCCCGGCCCGGCTGACTGGAGCCGTGTCACCGGGGGCGGTGTCGCGGCCATCAGGATCTGGCGGCTGACAGACGGACCCCGGCCCGGCTGACTGGAGCCGTGTCACCGGGGCGGTGTCGCGGCCATCAGGATCTGGCGGCTGACAGACGGACCCCGGCCCGGCTGACTGGAGCCGTGTCACGGGGGGGGGGGTGTCGCGGCCATCAGGACCTGGCAGCTGACAGACGGACCCCGGCCCGGCTGACTGGAGCCGTGTCATCGGGGGCGGTGTCGCGGCCATCAGGACCTGGCAGCTGACAGACGGACCCCGGCCCGGCTGACTGGAGCCGTGTCACCGGGGGCGGTGTCGCGGCCATCAGGATCTGGCGGCTGACAGACGGACCCGGTCCGGCTGACTGGAGCCGTGTCACCGGGGGCGGTTTGTCGCGGGCCATCAGGACCTGGCGGCTGACAGACGGACCCCGGCCCGGCTGACTGGAGCCGTGTCACGGGGGGGGTGTCGCGGCCATCAGGACCTGGCAGCTGACAGACGGACCCCGGCCCGGCTGACTGGAGCCGTGTCACCGGGAGCGGTGTCGCGGCCAGCAGGATCTGGAGCGACTGACAGACGGACCCCGGCCCGGCTGACTGGGAGCTGTGTCACCGGGGGCGGTGTCGCGGCCATCAGGATCTGGTGGCTGACAGACGGACCCCGGCCCGGCTGACTGGAGCCGTGTCACCGGGGGCGGTGTCGCGGCCAGCAGGATCTGGCGACTGACAGACGGACCCCGGCCCGGCTGACTGGAGCCGTGTCACCGGGGGCGGTAGTCGCGGCCATCAGGATCTGGCGGCTGACAGACGGACCCCGGCCCGGCTGACTGGAGCCGTGTCACCGGGGGCGGTTGTCGCGGCCATCAGGATCTGGCGGCTGACAGACGGACCCCGGCCCGGCTGACTGGAGCCGTGTCACCGGGGGGCGGTGTCGCGGCCATCAGGATCTGGCGGCTGACAGACGGACACGGATGCGTCACACCGGAAACCCCACGGCTCGACCCCGCTCCTCACAAGTCTTCAGATGGCTTGCGACTAGTGGCTACATACAGGAGAAGCGCTGCAGTCGAGCGCCGCTCACTGACTATATGCTGCCGTTCGGAAAGTGTGGACTTTGGTAACCTTGGCCTGACTTGCTGCCGCCGTACCACCGTCACCGACTGCCGAGCCTTGTGCTAATCTCGGCACCCCTCAGTCCGTCCTAATCTCGGCACCCCTCAGTCCGTCCTAATCTCGCACCCCTCAGTCCTCTCCTGTATTATTTCACGGTTCTCTCTTCTGGCGTATCTCTACGTCTTCAGCCCTGTATCGGCCCGACCTCGGCGCTCGGAACTTCGAAATGTGTTTCCATCGGCCTGTGACCGACCCGCCAGACTTGAACAGCCGGTGCGCCGCTCTCACGAGCTGATGACGGGCTCGGCGTTGGGTACGTGTCGTGTCGTGCGGCTCGGTGCTGGAGCTGATGGACGAGCTCCGGCGTTGGGTACGTGTCGTGTCGTGCGTCTCGGTGCTGGAGCTGATGACGAGCTCGGCGTTGGGTACGTGTCCGTGTCGTGCGTCTCGGTTGCTGGAGCTGATGACGGGCTCGGCGTTGGGTACGTGCCGTGCGTCTCGGTGCTGGAGCTGATGACGGGCTCGGCGTTGGGTACGTGTCGTGTCGTGCGTCTCGGTGGCTGGAGCTGATGACGGGCTCGGCGTTGGGTACGTGTCGTGTCGTGTCGTGCGTCTCGGTGCTGGAGCTGATGACGGGCTCGGCGTTGGGTACGTGTCGTGCGTCTCGGTGCTGGAGCTGATGACGGGCTCGGCGTTGGGTACGTGCCGTGCGTCTCGGTGCTGGAGCTGATGACGGGCCTCGGCGTTGGGTACGTGTCGTGTCGTGCGTCTCGGTGCTGGAGCTGATGACGGGCTCGGCGTTGGGTACGTGTCGTGCGTCTCGGTGCTGGAGCTGATGACGGGGCTCGGCGTTTTGTACGTGTCGTGCGGCCTCGGTGCTGGAGCTGATGACGGGCTCGGCGTTGGGTACGTGTCGTGCGGCTCGGTGCTGGAGCTGATGACGGGCTCGGCGTTGGTACGTGGTCGTGCCGTGCGTCTCGGTGCTGGAGCTGATGACGGGCCTCGACGTTGGGTACGTTTTAACCGTCTTGGTGCTGGAGCTGATGACGGGCTCGGCGTTGGGTACGTTTCGTGCCGTGCGTCTCGGTGCTGGAGCTGATGACGGGCTCGGCGTTGGGTACGTGTCGTGCCGTGCGTCTCGGTGCTGGAGCTGATGACGGGCTCGGCGTTGGGTACGTGTCGTGCGGGCTCGGTGCTGGAGCTGATGACGGGCTCGGCGTTGGGTACGTGTCGTGTCGTGCGGCTCGGTGCTGGAGCTGATGACGGGCTCGGCGTTGGGTACGTGTCGTGTCGTACGGCTCGGTGCTGGAGCTGATGACGGGCTCGGCGTTGGGCACTTGTGGCCGTGCGGCTCGGGGCTGGGTCTGGCGCCTCCCTGATCTGCCACCAATCGATACTGAGAGCTACACTGGCGTGGCGCCCAATGGGGCCGAAGGGCTCGTCTGTTGTCTGATGGGGCCGGACACTGGACAGTTCGAGGCGCCCGACACAGACGTCACCTCCCTCGGCCCGGTGGTGAGCCGACACATATTCTCCGTCGGACGAGCCGAGGCAGCTCGGATGCAGCCTGTGTCCTGTGATGACTTTCAACTCGTCCGGGTCCGGCCGCTCTCTATAGGCTTGTTCACAGTAGACCGTGTAAACCGGAGCGAAGGTTCGCCCGGTGCCAAGTCGGTGCCAGTCTGGCGGGGTTTGGATATTTGCTGTGTGCTGGTGACGCTGCAAACTTGCGCACTTATCGTTGTAACGAGGTGCTGGACAAATTGTCCTACTTTCTGACAATTTGTCCCACTCGGCGTTTTAACCGTCGCCCGGGTAGGGCAAAATCACTACGTGTTTCGGGTAGGGGGGTGATACGACCCCCCCCCCCCCCCCCCTTAGCGTGTCGTCCCTTATTGAGCTAGAGCTTCGAGACAAAGACGAGCGTGTTGCTTGTGACGAGAGGAAGCCGCTGATACCAGATGTTAAGGTCTTGGGTCATTATGTGACATCTGAGGTCATGTCAATGACCAAAAAGTCATCAAAATGAAAATGCGTATAAATTGAATTTTATCGAGCTAGAATCGTGAATGAGCATATAATGCTTAATGGGTGCCAAATCCGTAATCAGCGTCACAAAATGTCCTAATAACTGACAAATTCCAAAAAAGTCATGTCAGGTCATTTGAGGTCAGTGACCTCGGTTGACCTGTGGAAGCGCATGGCCCCAGTTGGAACATATAATTATGTAAAATGGATCCCAAATTTGAAATCAGCGTCACAAAATTTCTAGAAACCGCCAAAAAAAAATCATCTGAGGTCACCGGAGGTCAATGACCTCAGTTGACCTCTGAAAAGGTCAATCGAGGTCACAATCTCAGTGGAAACCACAACTGGCACCTGGAAAACACCTGTACATATGCTCATGAACAACAAACACTCGGAAAACTGCACACGTTACAAGCATCGATACTGCGGGACGCCAGTTGCGCCTGACATGACTTGAGAAATAGGTCACGGGTCATGTGGGTTAGAAATTCAAATTTCTCAGAGTATATGGGAAATTTTGCAAAAGTAGGGTACTGAAAGTTCCATCGAAATCGGTTGGAAACTACGCGAGTTATTCCAGGAAAAACCGAGGGGGGTGGCATCCACCACCCCCCCCCCCCCCCCCTACCCGGGCGAGGGTTAAGGCGCGAAACTCGGCGTTTGATCGCAGCTGACGTCACTAGCTCTGCCTCCAACGGCTGGTGACTGTCACGCTGTTTGGTGCCGTTATCGAGATAATGTGTTTGAATTAGTGTTGTTTTGATTAAGCTTTCAGGTCACTACCATGACACCATCCGTTGTTAACCCAACCTGCTGGAAGTATTGCAATTCGAACCTTCACCTCGATTTCAACTCTGGTCATTGTCGTGTCCACAGTCAGGTTACATCCTGGATAGCTTCTGACTGTTTAACCCCATTGACAAGCGCTTTCCGCCGCCTCGGTTTACCTCTGCACCATATCCAAACCTGAACACGTCCGCGTGTGATATCGTCATGCCTTTCGTATCCATGTCGTGTGTACCGCGTACACCTGTACCGCACTCGTCCACACCCTGTACAAGTGTACACCTGTACACTGGTACACTGGTACCGCGTACCTCCACACCATGTACACCTGTACACCGGTACTCTGGTACCGCGTACCTCTGCATTTCACCATTGTCACTGACCGCACTGCCGCTCGCTCTCGGCAGGCAAGGACCACGTGTGCCCGCTTCATCGGCTGCGGCAGGAACGACCGCTTCAACTACGTGGTGATGCAGCTGCAGGGCAGGAACCTGGCCGAGCTGCGGCGCTCCCAGCCGCGCGGTGCCTTCTCCCTGTCCACCACGCTGCGGCTCGGCCTCCAGATCCTGCACTCCATCCAGGCGATACACGAGGCAGGCTTCCTGCACAGGGATATCAAACCGGTGAGTTCCGGGCGGTGGGGAAGTCACGGCCCACGGGTCGCTGGTCGGTGGCGGTGGGTCGCTGGTCGGTGGCGGTGGGTCGCTGGTCGGTGGCGGTGGGTCGCTGGTCGTGGCAGTGAGTCGCTGGTCGGTGGCGGCGGGTCGCTGGTCAGTGGGCAGTGGGTCGCTGGTCGGTTGCGGTGGGTCGCTGGTCGGTGGCAGTGGGCAGTGGGTCGGTGGGCAGTGGGTCGCTGGTCAGTGGCAGTGGGCAGTGGGTCGCTGGTCGGTGCGGGTGGGTCGCTGGTCGGTGGCGGTGGGTCGCTGGTCAGTGGCAGTGGGCAGTGGGTCGCTGGTCGGTGGCGGTGGGTCGCTGGTCGGTGACGGCGGGCAGTGGGTCGCTGGTCGGTGGCGGTGGGTCGCTGGTCAGTGGCAGTGGGTCGCTGGTCGGTGGGCAGTGGTCGCTGGTCAGTGGCAGTGGGCAGTGGGTCGCTGATCGGGGTGGGCGGTGGGTCGCTGGTCAGTGGCAGTGGGTCGCTGGTCAGTGGTGGTGGGTCGCTGGTCGGTGGCGGTGGGTCGCTGGTCAGTGGCGGCGGGTCGGTGGGCAGTGGGTCGCTGGTCAGTGGCAGTGGGTCGCTTGG
>JAXIVJ010002259.1:0-114153 GCA_036785665.1 Chirona hameri
CTCCCTCGAAGACGCCACGCTGACTCGCGTCCGCGACGCCGCCCGGCCGACCCCGGGTACACGGCCCTGTGGCGACACCGTGCTCCATGGTTCCTCCTTCCCCCATCAGCGGGTAGGACCTGCCAGTTTCCCAGCTCCCATACTGGGCGTAGCGCGACCGGCTCGCCGTAGACGACGGCGTTCTGGTCTGCGGCTCCCGTCTCGTCATCCCCTGCAATCTCCGGCGAGTGACGATGCGGCGCCTACACGACTCCCGAGACCAGGGCATCGAGCGACGCTGCGCCGTGCCCGTCAGTCCGTGTACTGGGCCGGCATCGACCGCGAACATCCACAGCCACCTTACAAGTCGTGCCTGGCATGCCAGGAGCGGCTGCCCAGTCAGCAGCGGGAGGCCCACGAGTCCAGACCCCCCACCAAGCGCGTCTTCGAGTCCTCTCGACCGACTTCTTTCAACACGCAGGAGTCGGACCTACCTGGTGTACGGTCGAACCGGCTGTCCGGCTGGCCCACGGTCGTTCACATGCGAGACGGCGACCGCCACGGCCCGCAGTTCTGTGTCAGAAACCTGCGAGAAATATTCCGCGACCACTGTGGTGCCCTGCCTCCTCCGCAGTGATGGCGGCCCGCAGTTACAAACCGCTCGCCTCACCAGGGACTTCCTGCAAGCGCTGGGGCGTGACGCACCGTACGTCCACCCCGCACCACCCACAGTCTACCGGCCACGCCGAGGCGGCCGTCAAGCTGTTCAAAACGCCTAATTCAAAAAGTGACCACTTCGGGTGACTAGACTGTGACGCATTCGCTTACGGCCTACTGGAAATCCCGCAACGACGGGGCCGGCGGGGGCGGGATCCGCAGGACCCGCGGGGCCACCGGTCACCGGCCGATATTTTATATGGCCCACCGGCTACGATCAGCTGTTCCCATTCACCACCTGTGCCTTCGCCCCTGAGTGGCAGCGGGCGGCGGACGAAATGTGACCTGCTCGCTACCTAGCCCTCGCTCCCGCCGACGCATGCAACGTGACCGATATGACCAGTCAGCCAAGCCGCTCTCCAGCTGCGCGTCGGCTCCCATGGTGTCCACACAGGACCGGACCACATTACCCCGAGTAGCGTAATTGTGTGGACATGAGAGTTCTTCCGCACAACATGGACACGCATAAACGAGTATCCACCATCAGGCACCAAGAACTTAGGAAAGTGACGACTAGTGTAAACGATCATGACGTATGACAATTCCGAATGTTCCTCAGCTAAGAGGATATCTCTAAAGACATAAGAGTAAGTATTAGTAATTTCATGGACCCAAGTTGAGAACCTCTCCGTAATTGTGAGGACAAAGTGGGCGGAGCCAAGGTAAAAGTGGGCGGAGCCAAACAATGTCCATGAAATCGTGGTAGGAATGACACATTCTGTCATTCCGCGGGTTGCGTGGACATTACAAACCACGAACGTGATCATTTGCCCTATGCACCATTTGTATTATATTTGATAGCTTATCGTTGAATCATCGGCTTGGGGGGGGGGGGGGAGCCAGCAGCGCCAACCACTAAAATCCCGCACCCCGATCAGCCACCATCAGTATTAATTACGCAAGTCTAGAGCTCTACTCCTTGACCCCTCCGCATTACCTACAGTGGCTAAGGTAAGGGAGCTTTGTGGTAGGGGGGGGGGGCGTCCCCCTGGTCACCCTTCCACACACCCGTTCCGCTTGGAGACGCGAACGGCGGTGTTCGAAAGGTCTCAACGAGATGACTCTACGGAATGCATGCACTTTTGTCTTCAAGGTCACAGGTCAGGTCAAGGTCAGGTCAAAGGTCAAAATCGAGCGTTTTCGCATGTTATGCTCTCGAGACCACCAATGGACCAGCTCTGGGCCCAAAACTCAGCCAAAATACCCCAAGTGTGGCATGATAGTACTATGTGGTACACGTTTGATACTAAACAGGATCAAGTTCAAGGGTCATTGTAACAGAGGTCAACACATGACAACAGAGATAGTCATGACAGGACATGTTTAAGGCTACTTTTGACATCTAAATGCTATGTAAAATGCTTAATTCCATGTATTGAGCTATTTTAGGGACACATTTGAAGGTTTCAGGTCAAGATCAGGCCAGGGACGGTAAACCAAAATCGAAACATAGGTCTTGCGACACATGTTTATGGTGTGGGTGTTCCTCATAATCACAGTGAAGTGTTTATTTCCCATGTATTTTTTCCTTTGAGGTCAACCCATCAGGTCAAGGTCAGATGGTCACCAAAAGTCGCACAGTGATTGTGACCTTTTGATGGGGCCATAGCTTCCACGAATATAAATATTCGACTCAAAATGGTAGTATATACTAGTGGTCCAATCGTACAATCATTTTCCGGAATTCTCGAATTTGTTCGAAGACCGATTCGGTTTTGGGACGGACATAAGCATATTTCTTTGGACATTTTCCGGGACATCCAATGCCCAAGGTTGGCTTGTCCCGAAATCACTTGTTACCTTATTTATTAAAAAAGAAAAGTGTGCACAAGTAATTCATTTCCATATCAAACACTTTTTCTGCTTTCCGGACCAAATTTCGGACAAACATGATTTTCGGACAGATTCGGACGGAAAGCAGACAATGGACATCGGTCGGGACATTGGACAAATATGTTTTCTGAAACTACTGGCACACTAGTATATACATCGCATGTGTCTCTCTCGCCTATTTTCTGATTTAATGTTAAAAATGTCGATTTTGTAGAACATCCAAAAAACATTTTTGTGTTTTTAATTCCGGGGTCGAAAAAATACAAAAAAACAATGGCAAATCCGAGAGTAGCCATCTTGTAGACATGGGCGTCATATAGTCAGAGTAGCTGTGGCGCCCTAAGGCCCAAGTCACAACCATTGTAGAGCTCGTCATTCCGCGTCTTTTGACACTTTTTATTTGCATTTTGCTTCAAAACAGGAATTTGACTTTTTCGATATTCATTTCACCAGTTTTCGGCCGAAAATCGCGTGTAGGTTTCGTCACTAATTACCTCATTTTCTCAAACAGTTTCTGAGTCGATTTGCTTTTTTTCTCAAACATATAACATTTATGTGGGGATGAGGTATGCAAAGTTTCATGTCGATATCTTCTTTGTTTTAAGTTATTAAGAAAGTTCGCCCTGGGGTGAACTCTCCCCCCCAGCCAATGGCGGGTTTGAATGATAAATTTCGGTGTAATTTTAATTTCAGAAGAAAATCGGCCTTAACCCTCGCCCGGGTAGGGGAGGGGTAGATAACCCCCCCTTCCCTAGTTTTTTGTTTGTTTCAGGATAACCGCGTATTTTTTTAACTGGATTGCGATGAAACTTTCAGTATCGTACTTTGAACAATTTGACACATACTCTAAATTTGTGACTGATAACCAAAATGACCCGTGGATCTATGATCCTGTTTCATGAAGGTCATGTCAGGCGCAACTGACGTCCCGTAGTATCGATGCTTGGAACTTATGCAGTTTCCGAGTGTTGTTGTTACAGGAGCATATCCACATGTGTTTCTAGGTGACAGTTGTGGTTCCACTGAGATTGTGACCTTCGATTGACCTTTTCAGAGGTCAACCGAGATCACTGACTTCCGATGACCTCGAGATGACTGTTTTGGCTTCTGGCAGTTTTCTAGGACTTTCGTGACCACCTGATTTAAAATCTGGATCCATTTTACATAATTATATTTCCACTTGGGTCATTTGCTTTCACAAGGTCAACCGAAGTCACTGAGGCCTCCAGATGACCTGACATGACCTTTTTGATATTTTGCAGTTCTCTAGACATTTTGTACGCTGATTTCAAATTTGCACCACTCCCTTTACACACTCCCTTTAATGTCCTAGCTCGTATGTACTTTAAGTTTGCGGTCGTGCACATTACGGTGTTACACCGCGCGTTTAAATACTTACAGGGTTTGTTTTGTGCCTACAATTTGCTGTCCCCTCGATTTTATATCGATTACCTCAGCGGGTCAGGCCATCTTCCTGGTCTCGTCATTTAACCCTCCGCTCTACGGGAGCTTTTTTCCCTTCTGCCCTACGGGGGGGGGCTGGACACAGGCCCCCCTGTTAACTTCCAAAACCAAGCAACTCAGAGCAATGCGTAAGAACCAGCATGTTGCCTGTCATGAGAGGAATCGATACAGTATGCAGTTTTGAGGTTTCCAGATGAAACAGATGACCTTCCCAGGTCCAAGTGAATGACCTCGGATTAACCACGGTCCAGAACAGACGATTTTGCTCTCAGAAAACCTCAAAATTAGAAATTGATAAATTGTAAATAAAAAGGCATGTTTCCTAGACCAGTTTTGGCTCAGAGATACAGAAAGGTAATTATTTGTCGTATCTTGTCAAAAAAGTCAAAAAAGTTTTATTTTAACTGACGTCATCAGTTTCTTACACTTAGGGGAGCCATCACTCAGTCAGAAATGAAGATATTGCTTTGAAATTTGGTATGAGTATTGTCCCATACTCAGTTCCTCACATATATTCCGGTTTTTCTAAAATCTTTGGAATTTTTATTTGTGGGGATTTTTCCAAAAATAATCATTTTTATTTTAGGGTCAAAAACCCAAAATTTTGCAAATCTGAGGACTGCAATTGAAAGGGATGAAATTGTGTATCTTTGGTGATTGCGTTTGCAATTTGCTTTAAAAACTATTTCTTCTACAATTTTTCAAATATTAGATTTTTTTACCAAGCATGGACGTCCATCAAAACGTCATTATTTCCCAAATTTCTCAACCAATTTCAAATATACAGCCTACAAAATATCAACCATTTTTACAGCCTACGTATAATTGCTGTAAACTCAGCTACCGAAAAATTTCCAGCAAGATACACGCATGTGTAAAAAGTAATTCAAGAAAAACCTCAGGGGGGGCTGTCAGGCCCCCCCCCCCCCCCCCCCCGTAGGACGAGGGTTAATCCAACGCAGTGCTGTAACGTACATTCAGCACATCAACGCTGTTCATCAATGCAAAGTCTCAACGCTGCCCCCCCGAGGAAATAAATCAAATACAACCAAATGTATGAAATGTGAAAGGTTCCGACACAAACACATTTCCAATCCGAAACGACCCCAGGTACCACAAATACGCACGCGCCGCCGCCGCCCGCCGCCGCCGTCCCCGTTACTCCAGGTACTGGATGAGATCTGCAATGACACATTACATATTTTGTCAGCAAAACATCAAGTTAGGTATCATCGTTGTACATAGACTAGGTTACATTTGTGTATTTTCAAAATCCTGCCAATTTCATTAGAATGGTAAATGTACTAGTAAGACAGGGGTGGTCGATACTGCTATATAGGTAATGGATTGTTAGGATCTCACCGAGCGGATTGTTTCGAAATATCGTTGGATCAGACTAATGGAAGCATGGATTAATATTAACACGCGCAGTGGATAAGGTGTGGGTGTGTGTGTGGGGGGGTCAACCACCCCTCTTGAGAGTGGGGATCGTGGAGACCGGGGCCCCCCCCGTCCTCCCGTGGCGACGCCCCTGCATGTTACACGGCTGAAAATTGCCTTCGTTTTCCTTTCGGAGCAGCGGTGTGTCGAAGGGAAAACGAAGAATTTTATCCGTAACTGACTGAGCCCATTTCCACGGTCGCAGGGGTGTAGGGTGATAATTCCAGTTGGTGGGGAATCAATGTAAATGACTGATAGAAAATGAATTAAAATAAAATGACTTATACTACCGACACAGAGGCCCAGCGGGGGCGCCAAGTTAAAGCTCCACGCACCTGTTAGTGCCCTGAGACGTTGTGGAGTTCGGATATTCGTCTTCTCTAGAAGGCACGCCACCTGATGACGGCGCCATGATGGGTCGCCCCCACTAGGAGTTAGACGAAGCTTAGCTGAAAAGATATAAGCTCCGTTACGGTACTTACACCCTCGCCAGTGCAGTCTACGTTACCATACCGTGCAGTCCTGGCGCGTTTCGCCCCTAATTGAGCTAGAGTTAAATAAGAAAACTGAGCGTGTTGCTTTTTATTCGAGAAATCCGTCGATATCTGATTTTAATATTCTGGGCCATTTCATACCTTTGAGGTAACCAAATGACCTTGATATCAGGTAAATTGTGTATGTAAAATTAAATGACTTATAATCAAATTAGAATGACGATTTATCCCCCGCGATACTGTGTTTGCAACTGAGTAACGTGTTGAAACAATTTTGTTAACCGACCTTGAGTTAAATGGAATTCATCAACATATGGTGATTATCGATCTGATAAACCACGGCTAGAAGTCCTGTGGGTTTTTATGTAGCATGGCGGTGCGGGATAAAATAATTACACAACTCAAGAGTATAAAAATGTTTTAATCGACACGCTTAACAGCATAATCGATAAACTGATCGATCAATCGATTACTGCATATTTATACTCGCTCGTGGTATATTATATATTAAACTTCAGCACATTCCTTCTTGTTATTAGAATGTCATTTATAGCAATTGTAGGTCCTAACTTCAGGCAAAAGGTCGTCTGAGGTCAATGACCTCCTGGTTAATATTAAGAGACCATGACCTCATTATAACCATATAGTTGGGCAAAATAATGTGAAATTTGTAAATAGTGTCTCAAATTGCCATAATACACTGGAGGTCAGAAAAGGTCACCAGGCCTCGGTTGAATCTGTAACGTCACGATCTCATCGGGCAACCTAATATCACCAATTGGACCATGGACCTTATTATGCTCCAGTCCAACACAACTGTTATAAGGGATTGTTTACCTTTGTATTAGTTTTAAACTGAGATAGTCATTACGTTGAGCCGTTATTGAAAGTTAAAATTACTAGGTAATTTTTCCCAAAACTTATCCATTTTTAATGCAATTTAATTTACCATTTGCAAAATGACTCCTAGGCTGGTGCAGTCCGCTGATTGGCTGACAGACCACTTTTTCAGCCAATCCCACTTGTCAGCCAATCAGCCGGCGGTAAATATAAAACTCAATTAATGACGTCATTCGCCCCAATTCTAAAAACTTAATTTGTATAAGTTAAGTGACTTTTCGAGTGAAAAAAATATCCCATCGTTTTTCCCTGCAGCACTTTTTCATATTTTCCTACTACAACCATGGCGTGTATTTGACAACTTTCAGAAAGGTGAAACATTCCTTTTAAGTGTTTAAGTTACAAGCGTCCATAGCTGGGGGACGCAAAATGCGCTTGACATGACCTTGAGATGCAGGTGATAGGTCACGGGTGAGGCAAAGGGCCAATGAGTACACTTCAAAACTCAGAGTGGGTGGCAAATTGTTGAAAGTATGGCACTAGAAATTTTCGGTGCAATGGATGGACAATATCTAGTTATTCCAACACAACAAAAAAATAACTAGGAGTTGCATCTCCCCGCACTGGCGATGGATAACCAACATAGGCAACGAACTATACGGATACAAACTTGGTGGCGAATTTTCGAACTATTTTTCTCGCCGGCTCACAACCGAGTCAAAACGTGGACATTTGAGCCGTTCGCGTCAAGTCCACGCAATTACGTCTGATGTTTGCTGATGAGGGTGTCCAGCGATATCCACCTGTGGCATGAAATAAAACCATGGACACGACATGTCCATGGTTTCGCCGATGACCCGAATTTCCCGAAAGAACTGTTAATTGTCCATGATTTACGATCTACCAGCAGATTAAGCGAAGGAGAGAAAACGTCCAATTTATATTGTAGTGATTAACCCAATAGTGTCCAGAAGGCTTTGATAATAGCAACACCATTGTATTGCATTGATCGTATTGCACTATATTGCATTGATATTGAAATTGGATGTATTGCATTTACAATGAATGGTATTCTCAAGTGCATAGAAATATGCTGTAAAGAAATGCAAAAAAAAATCCAACACTATTTTAGCACGACTAAGATTGTCATCTTCAAAACGAGAATGGGCAAACTCTTGAATATATAGGCTGGTTTGAGGAGGCTACTTGATGTAAGCTACATTAGTTATTCATAATTTGACCTATTGTATTTATCATATCTGTATTGTTTTTCATACTTATTTGTTATTCTGCTTGTTTTTCATACATTTTACCCCCCCACACACACACACACACACAAAAAAAAAAACACCAAGAGCTTTCAGGTTACAGATGAAGGTGATGAGGTTCGTCTGATGGGGATTGATCTGATGAAAGAGGGGTGAGGAGGAGCAGGGCGTAGGGAATATTTGCCCAGGGGGGGGGGGGGCAAAATGGGATCAGACCTCGTAGCCAAGGGGCCCACATAATTAAAACAGTACAGTACGTTGTATGATGTTAAAACAACGACAATAAGTTTTCGACAAACGAAAAACAAGTTTATTTTTTCATTTTGGCAGTGAAAAAACACAAAATAAATCGGAAAATCCGAGATAGTCATTTTTTATATATTTTGTCATATCCTTTTGTTCACCATTTTGTATTTGCAATTTTTGTCCAAAACTCGAATTTTTATGATTTTGCAAGCATGTATTGTTTTTTCACCATAAAATTACCATGACATGACGTGATTAAAACGTCATTATCTCCCAAAAGCAATACACCATTCTCATTGAAATGTAGTGATAAGACGTAGAAATCGATGCAGCAATAAGGACTGAAGGGATTGACATTAATATCTATCATTGTTTTCCAAGTTATTGAGAAAATCCGGGAAGGGGGGGGGCAGATTATCCACCTCCAGCGGGGCGCGGGTGACTGCAAATATTATCTGAATCTTCTTCAATTCGAATTTCAGGAAACAACACAGTACGTACATGCCGATTGTTCAAATGTACGATGAAGTTTACAAAATCTCTACAAAATAACGGAAACAACATGCTCCACCTTGATTTACAGAAAGCTTTGGATACAGTTTGCTTGCATTATCTTGAAAAAAATACACCGCTATTGTGATACGAGGAGTTTCCTACAACACACGATATCGTCATAAATTATTAAGAGCATAAAATGGCAATCAATATATATTTATATATATATATATATATATATATATATCTATATATATATAACTCTCTCTATCAATTAAACACAACAATACTACATCATCATCCTATGCGCCACCCCTACCCCTGACTCAGGAGTAGCCCCCGCCCTCGATCCCATCGGACGCACATCACCTTACTATAACCGACCAGAGACAAAAGAGAAATGTCCGCGGGCACTCCAGCTAGGAATGGAAGAAGAAATAAAAAAATCAAATGAAGAGAGGAAGGCTAAGTGGTCAGTGGTAAGGTTTAAAAAATAGAGAGCAGAAAGTAGTCGTTGCTGAAATCACAAGTGGACTGCCCCCCCCCCCCCCCCCCCAACTACGCCCCTGGGAATCATACTTTCTGACATTCGCACATCGTAACCGAGTTAGTAAGGATTGATAAGAGTGTGCCCCACTGCCTGCTGCCCCATCACGTTGCCATCATGAAAGGTTTGCCAGACAGTGAGGCAGGATACAATTTCATTCGGTATACAAAGGGTTTGGGAAGGCAGATCCTGGTCATAGGCAGCAGAAGGTCTATGCTGGAACCCGGTGAGCCCCACCAGCTAAGCAAAGCATGTTGCTTTCGCTCTCACCCAGGTTCCAGCGTCGGATAGTCGGGGGTGGCTTCCGCGCATGATATAATTATTGATCTATAAGTTGAAACATGATCTAATTAATTCATATTTCAAGAAGACAGAAAAGAAATAGAGGTACTATAATTGCTCCAACACCAATATAACTCTCTATCTCCTGATTTACTATGTTTATTTTCAAACTATGCACGTTATGCATACTTATGTTTTGGTTGTTTATAACTGTTACTTAGTTCTTCCTGCAAATTTGTATTATTGTTTATTTATAATGTTACATACATTACAAACATGCATAACTTCATTCTTTTGCGGTGCATCTAAGAAACAAATGATGCAGATTGGAGTCCCACAGGGGTTCAATTTTAGGTCTTCTTTTACTTATCTCTATATTAAGACATCAGCAATACAACAGAAATTGGACATTTTACTTATTTGCTGATGATATACGGAATTTATATTCAAGCTAGAAATGTTGAGAGCTGCAAATAAAGATCAATAATTAATTCCAAAAATAACGAGTTGTTCCAGTGTAAATATATTATCACTAAGCATCAAAGACAAATTACCAAATCTATTCAACATCAGTGGACGTGACAAGATCTTGACATAGTATTAAATGTACACCAATCACGAGAAACCCATGCATTAGATACTTAGGAGTTCTTTTCGATGAAAATCGTAAATGGAATAGTCCCATATATATATTGTGCAATATGTGTGATAAGCCGTAATAATATAGGAGTTATCGGAATATCCAAGCTTTATTTATCCTCATTATCAACTTCTATTGCAGTGCAATGCATTAATTCCGCCCCATCTAAATTATTGTGCAGTGATCTGGATTCTGGGGTGGGAATTATGACACTAACATTAACAAGCCTTCGATAGTGCGGAAACGAGCGATTTGTCCGCCCCTGTAGCTCAGTGGGAGAACCTTCTGACCTTTCCTGGTAGTGGTAGCCCGAGTTCGAGTCAAGGTCAAAGCCTACATTACCAAAGCCTTGTACTCCTCTCAGACATTTCCTCTAGCATACACTGAAAAACAATGAGAACTTGCACTGGTCTTCCTTCGAGAGCCTCACCGGCGCTCGACCGGCAGACCACCTCTACCACCACAGGACCCTCTAACGGCCAGCAGAGAGTCCTCTACAGATCGGCAGGGTCCTCTAACCCGGCAGTCACTGGGGTATATTCTGTAACACTACTCACGGGGGGCTTTTTTTAGCCCCCCCCCCCTGGTATCTTCAGAACCAATGATCGCAGCGGGACGCGCAAGGCGGCATTCGAAAGCGCTCAATGAGAGAAGCCTAACGCAAACTTAAAAATGTCAAATTAAGGTCACATGTCAGGTCACGGTCAAGTCAAACGTCAAAATCGAGGTATTTGAGTTTATGGACAATACTTGCCATCCATGGCCTTCGATTACGCCTATAATCACCCAAAGTGATGTCAAAGGTATGATACATATCCCACATGAGCTAAAGTGAGATTGTTGGAAAAGAGCAAGGTCAAGGTCAGGTCACAAAAGGTTACTACACTCAAAATATCAACGAAAGTCATGCAGCACATGGTTTATGGATGCTTTTACGCGTAGAATTCGATAGTAGAAGTCATTTTACCACCTGACTTCATTTACGTGAAGTTAGTGTCAAGTTCAGGTCAAGTTCAGGCCACTGAAGGTCAAAATTTGAAATTGATAAATCGAAATAAAAAAGGCATGTTTCTATATCAGATTTATCTAAAGAAAACAGTGCTGGCATTTATTTGTCTGTATCCGGTCAATAAAATCCAAAAAACGCAATTTCAAAATCTGACGTCATGATTTACCCATACTTTATATGTCATGAAAGTAAAAAAGATGATTTAATTTTGAAATTTGGTGTGGTAGTTGCCCATATGTTGTTATCTGATATATATTCCGTTTTTTTCAATATCTTTCAAATATTTGATTTTGTGAGCATTTTTTCAAAAAAAGTTTTTTTCTTCAAATTTTGGGTCAAAACCCAAATGTTTCGAAATTTCGAGATAGCCGGTTTGTAGCCCTTGCAATGTTCTACCTTTTAGCGTTTTTCGATTGCATTTTGCTTCATATGCGGCATTTGTAGGGCCTGGCAAAATTTAGCCGATTTTGGTGTCAAAATCGTGTTTAGTGACGTCACTAAATTCACTATATCTCAAATAAATTCTGACGAAATTTTTTAATTTTTTCTTATAATGTGTAAAATGATGCGCGGATAGGTACTGCAAGTTTGGCGTCGATATCTGCATTAGTTATTGAGATATGCCTAATATTCCTAAGGGGGGGCTAAAAAAAGCCCCCCCCAGTGACTCGCGGGCCGGAAGAGGGCCCTCTACAATCACTCTACAGATTGGCTGGGACACTCCGCAGATCGACAGGGCCCCTACAGACTGAGAGAGGGCCGTCTACAGGTCGGCAGGATCCTCTAAATGCCGATAGAGGCTGTCTGCAGATTGACAAGGCGATCTCCAGATCGGCAGGGCCCTCTAAAGGCTGGCAGGGCCCTCTAAAGGCCGGCAGAAGGCCCTTATAGATTGGCTGGGGCACTCTGCAGAACGTTAGGGCCCCTAAAGGCTGGGAAAGGGTCCTCTACAGGTCTGCATGACCCTCTAAATGCCGACAGGGGGCCCTCTGCAGATTGGCAGGCCCTCTACATGCTAGAAAGGCCCTCTAAAGGCGGGTAGAGGGCCCCCTATAGATCGGCAGGGCCCTCTAAAGGCCAGCAAAGGGCCTCTACAGATTGGTTGGGACACTGCAGATTGACAGGGCTTCTAAAGGCTGGAAGAGGGCCCTCTACAGGTCGGCAGGGCCCTCTAAATGCCGACAGAGGCACTCTACAGATTGGCAGGGCGATCTACAGATCGGCAGGACCCTCTAAAGACCGGCAGAGGGTCCTCTCCAGATCGGCAGGGACCATCTACAGATTGGCAGGGCCCTATAAAGGCCGGCAGAGGGCCCTCTACAACCGGAGGGGGCCATCTAAATGCCGACAGGGGGCCTTCTGCAGATCGGCAGGCCCTTTAAAATATGGTAGAGGGCCCTATCCACACTGGCAGGGGCCCCTTTCTACGTATTTACATATACATGCTTTTAACCCGCGCGGCGCTGGGGGGGGGGGGTAAATTTTACCCCCCCCCCCTCCCGGATTTTCTCAATAACTTGAAAACTATGAAAGATATCACAGTGAAACTTATGGTACCTTTGCATCAATTCTAAGTCTTCTGCCAATTTTTTTTTTTTTAATTCGTGAAAATTTTGAGGAGATAATGACGTTTTAGTGACGTCATGTCATGTCATTTTTGGTGAAAAAACGTTAAATGTTTGAAAAAATCGTAGAGCATAGCATCTTATTGCAACTCGCAAATAAAAGACGTCAAAAGACAGAGAATAACATTGTCTTTAAAATGGCTATCTCGGAGTTTCAACATTTTGGGTTTTTGACCCCCAAAAATGCAAAAAAAACTGATTTTTTGGAAGAATTTCCACAAAAGTTTTTTTAAAAACGATTTTCAAAAAACCGGAAGAAGTAATAGAGAACCGAGTATGAACGATGCTGAAACCAAATTTCAAAGCAATATCTTTATTTTTGACTGACTTATAGCTCTCGAAGTATAAGTAACTCAGGACGTCATTTTTTTTATTTGCGTTTTTTGGCTTTTACTGACCAGATACAGACAAATACATGCCACCACTGTATTTCTAAGACAACACTAGTCTAGAAACATGCAATGTTTATCTAGATTAATTAATTAAAAATATTGTCCTTATTATGACCTGACCTTGACCTGAGGACTATTATATGGGGTCAGGCTGTAAAAATGGCTGCTTCTATCGAATTATACGTGTAAAATAACCCATACAACATGTGTCGCATGGCTTTCGTAGACCAGTGACCTTTTGTGACCTGATCTTGACCTTGACCTTTGCTTACAATTTCACTTTTACTTATGCAGGAGATGCATTATACAGTTGGGAGCACTTTGTGAGATAACAGTTGCAATATAAGGCTTTGGATGAAAAGTATAGCCCAAAAACCCAAATACTTAAATTTTGGCACTTGACCTGACCGTGACCTGATATGTGACCTTATTTTAAGAATTTCGGGTACGCGTTAGATTCTGCTAACTGAGAGCTTTCGATCGCCGCCTTACGCGTCTCGCTGCGGTTATTGGTTCGGAAGATACGAGGGGGGGTAAACTTTTTCCCCAGCACCGGGCGTTCGGATGGAGACCCCAGCGCCGCGCGGGTTAACAGACAGGCAAGTGCTGTTATTTATTCGTGTTACGATTTTTTCATCGGTTCGTGGGCGTTATTTTATGCGACGTAAGGCGTTTTGCGGGCGCCTGACACCATCAAAATCACTTGGGCCTTCGGCCCCAGGGGCCCTCGCTCGGTCACCAGAGGGGCCCCTGGCCTCCAGGGGGGGGGGGGGTATAAGGCAATGTCGGTCATGGCCCCTTGTCCCCCCTTTCCTACGCCCGTGCCTATTATAACATGCAAATCCACATTAAAAATGCTGCAAAGGCTTAACCCTCGCCCTACGGGAGCTTTTTTCACCTTCGCCCTACGGGAGGGGGGGGGGGGCCTGACAGCCCCCTGTTAACTTTCAAACCAAGCAACTTAGAGCAATGCGGTACGAACCAGCATATTTCCTGTCATGAGAGGAATCTAACTGTATGTGATTTTTTGGTTTCAGGTCAACGGGTGACCTTCCAGGTCAAGTGAATGACCTCGGATTTACCAAGTCCAGAACAGCGATTTTGCTCTTCAGAAAACCTCAAAATTAGAAAATGATAAATGTAAATAAAAAGGCATGTTCCTAGACCAGTATTGGCTCAGAAATACAGAAAAGGTAATTATTTGTTCGGATCTTGTCAAAAAATTAAAAAAAGTTATTTTAAAAAATGACGTCATCAGTTTCTTACACTTAGGGAGCCATTACTCAGTCAAAAACGAAGATATTGCTTTCAAATTTGGTATGGGTATTTCCCATACTCATTTCTCCAACATATATTCCAGTTTTTCCAACATCTTGGAAAATTTTTATTTTGTGAGGATTTTCCCCAAAAATTAGTTTTTTTATTTTAGGGATCAAAAATCCAAAATTTTGAAAATCCCAGATTGTCATTTTAAAGAGAATGCCATTTTATATCTTTGGTGAATTGTGTTTGTAATTTTCTTTGAAACCCTGTTTTCTACGATTTGTCAAGTATTTTTTGTTTTTTTTACCAACATGACGTCATCAAAACATGATTATTTACCAAAATTCTGAACTAATTTCAAATTAATTTTCACAGAATACGTATAATTGTTGTAAACTCAACTCCCTAAACTTTCAGCAAGATGCGCCTCATGTGTAAAAGTTATTCAAGAAAAACCTCAGGGTCAGGCCCCCCGTAGGGCGAGGGTTAAATACACGCATAACAAATTGGTGTACATTTTTTCGTCATTTCAGCCGACCCCCCCCCCCACTCAAAAATTATCGGCGACGCCCCTGGGTACAGCTGACAATTGACATAGTTTTGCTCAGTATAAGGCAATGTCGGAACAACACAAACTGCAAGCTGACATCTTTCCTTTTTCGATATACCAAAAGGTTGAAAACCTAAAAAAACACATTATAAATCGTGTGGTTGCAAAATAAAGAGGCCCAAATCCGGGAACAAATTCGAAATTGGGGGTAGGTAAGGTCCGCTAAAAAACGGCCCCCCCCCCAACAAAAAAAAAACGGCCGGCTAGATCCGCCCTTGTAATAACGTAATGTAATGTAAAATATTTCAGTCCTGCAACACTGGCGAGCTGCGGCGCTCAGGTGAGCCGCCTAGATACAAACACATTTAAGTCAGGATATTAGAAGTTTGATTTGAAGACCGCATAACAGACTAAAAACATGTCTGATAAAATAAATTGTTCAGTAACTACTAACTCACCTTCCTTTTGTCTGCCATCTCCAGCTCCTCCAGGCTTCGGCGTCTTGCACCACAATCTGCGCAGCCACTCTCACACAGAACCCAAACAAAGCCGTGACCGCGTCCACGCGCGCGAGCCGTTAGCCAGCTGGCGCAGCCGTCAGCTGATAAGTTATTAGAAATTGGCCAACATCCATGGACAAAGGTATTAAGTTTTCCTGACTTCCATGGACACGGGTGCATCAGCCAATCAGAGTCGTTTTTACATCCAGCATGACCAATACCAAACGAGGTATTAATGAAGGCTAAGGATTCAAACCTGGTGGTGAATTTTCGAACTATTTCTCTGGTCGGTTCACAAACGAGTTAAAACGTGGACATTTGAGGCCGTTCGCGTCAAGTCCACGCAATTACGTTTGATGTTGCTGATGCTGGGTGTCCACGATATTCAACCTGTGGCATGAAATAAAACCATGGACACGAAATGTCCATGGTTTCGCAGATGTCCATGAATTTCCCGAAAGAGCTCTTAATATGTCCATGGATTTACGATTGAACAGTGCACCGGGCTGTGGGACAGGCGAGGCACCATCATCGGTGCCGGTCGCTCACGGGACTTCCTCGTCAAGGTCCCCAGCGGCCGCACCCTCTGGCGCAACCGCCGCTTTCTGCGTCCGTTCCGCCCTCTCGTGCTGGTCAGCCACCGCCCCCACCGGCGTCGCCGACTCCGCCCTCGCCGGCGCCGCCACCCCCACCCCTTCTGCGGCGCCGCGTCACGTCCAGCGGCGGAGTATCGTGACCTTCGCAGACCCACCGACCAGCAGTCGTCCCCTCTCCCCCACCGCGGCCAGCTCTACGCCGTAGCAGCCGCCATGTGTTCCGTCCGGCCCGTCTCCAAGTCGACCCTCATTTACCGTTTTATGGCTCACACCCCTGACTCGCCGACTGTGTCCTCAAACTCACGTGTCTCCAATGTTACGTGCCTGTGAATCGCCGCCCGCGACCGCGCTTGTTTCGACTCGGGAGGGGTGGAGCATGTACAGTGTACAGTGTATAATTTGTTGCAAAGATAAGCTCACCTGTCGCCATGAGCTTGAGGGGGAGATGTTGTGTCCTCATGTCCGGTGTCGGGAAACTGTCATCCGACACCGCCCCCAGATGGCCGGCCGGCCAGCCCCGGCCGGCGGCAGTCGCGTCTGAGTGGTCCGCGCGAGAACGTGTGCCTGAGTCGCCCGCGTGTCGAATATAGAGTCTGTTTCGTGGCGTGTTTGTCCCAGGGACTACGCAACACCACACATGTGGTATTGGTTTATCTAATTTATCAAGATAAACGCCCCAAAAAAACAATTCGAAAGCAATATATTTCGAAAACATAGACTCACATATTCAGTATAGATTGCGAGAAGTAGAGTAAATGAAAGTCTGGTGTTGTTATGACCGAAAGAAGAAAATAAATAAACATCACATCATAATGAACGTCAAAGACTGGCTCGCAATTCATATCTACAGAGTGAAGCTGAAGATCCTGATCTGGTCTGATCTGGATTGAATACATGGATTGAAAACATGGATAATGGAAAATGTTCAGTATCCGAAGCCGAAGTCGTATTTTTGTTTCCTCATGGTTTTGTTGAGAGCTTATTGAACACCGGTCATAAACTCCACGACGCCACCATATTGCAGCAATATGCTGCGGTACAGTATAAGTGCCAGGAATGCATTGTTTATACTTCAGTATAGGCTGTTCCGCATTGCAGCAATATGCTACGGTACAGCCTAAGTGCCAGGAATGAAATGGCTTGTAATACGCTGGTCTACATTGCAGTAATGAGCTGCGGCACAGTCTGAGTGCAGGAACGAAATGGTTTGTAATACGCTGGTCTACATTGCAGTAATGAGCTGCGGCACAGTCTGAGTGCAGGAATGAAATGGCTTGCAATACGCTGGTCTGCATTGCAGTAATGACCTGCGGCACAGTCGGAGTGCAGGAATGAAATGGCTTGGAATACACTGGTCTACATTGCAGTAATGAGCTGCGGCACATTCTGAGTGCAGGAATAAACGGTAGCATTTACAGTCCAGTCACTAAAGGGCGGTTCGGTAAAATCAGTAGACATGAATATTCTGCTCTGATTGATTCGCACCAGGTTTTAGTTTTATCTCGACCTAAATAGCGTTGCCACAGGTAACCTAAAAAGTTTATATGCCATTCCTATAAATTTGAGAAAAATAAATGGCATTGACAATTGTTGAGTCGTCAAAAAAACAAGGAACCTAAAGGAGGTGTTAACACTAGTGTTCGTTTGTTCGAGCATATGCATGTAGAGGCGGATCCAAGGGGGAGGGTAAAATGGGCAATTGCCCCCCCCCCCACCCAAACGAAAATTGGGAGGGGGGAGCAAAAGTATGTTTTGCCCCCCCCCCCCCCCCCAAGTTGAGGTAAAAGTTGCCATTTTTATCTTTCCAAAATGCATTTTAGCTGTTTTTAGCACTACAATTTGCTTATAAAAAATGAAAAAATTCACATACAATTTGTGTATAATTAATAGCTAAGTAAAGCCGAGCGACTGTAATAGGATGTTGAGAGCTTATTGAGCACCGGTGATAAACTCCACGACGCCACCATATTGAACCAATATGCTGCGGTACAGTATAAGTGCCAGGAATCCATTGTTTAGACTTCAGTATAGGCTGTTCCGTATTGCAGCAATATGCTACGGTACAGCCTAAGTGCCAGGAATGAAATGGCTTGTAATACGCTGGTCTGCATTGCAGTAATGAGCTGCGGCACAGTCTGAGTGCAGGAATGAAATGGCTTGTAATACGCTGGTCTGCATTGCAGCAATGAGCTGCGGCACATTCTGAGTGCAGGAATGGAATGGCTTGTAATGCACTGGTCTGCATTGCAGTAATGAGCTGGTGCACAGTCTGAGTGCAGGAATTAAATGGCTTGTAATACACTGGTCTGCATTGCAGTAATGAGCTGCGGCACAGTCTATGTGCAGGAATGAAATCGCTTGTAATAGGCTGGTCTGCATTGCAGCAATATGCTGCGGCACAGTCTCAGTGCAGGAATTAAATGGCTTGTAAAACACTGGTCTGCATTGCAATAATGAGCTGGTGCACAGTCTGAGTGCAGGAATTAAATGGCTTGTAATACACCGGTCTGCATTGCAGTAATGAGCTGCGGCACAGTCTGAGTGCAGGAATTAAATGTATTGTAATAGGCTGGTCTACATTGCAGTAATGAGCTGCGGCACAGTCTGAATGCAGGAATGAAATGGCTTGTAATACACTGGTCTACATTGCAGTAATGAGCTGCGGCACAGTCTGAGTGCAGGAATGAAATGGCTTGTTATAGGCTGGTCTGCATTGCAGTAATATGCTGCGGCACAGTGTGCAGGAATAAACGGTAGCATTTCCAGTCCAGTCACTAAAGGTCGGTTCGGTATAATCAGTAGAGATGAGTATTCTGCTCCGATTGATTTACATCAGGTTTTAGTTTTATCTCGACCTAAATAGCGTTGGGACAGGTATCCTAAAAAAGTTAATATGCCATATTTTCCTTTACCATGGTGAAAAACAAATGGCATTGACAATTGTTGAGTCGTCAAACAGCAAGGAATCTAAAGAAGGTGTTAGCACTAGTGTAACACTATTGTAAAAGAGGTGTTAACACTAGTGCATATGCATATGCGCGGATCCAGAGGGGGGTAAAATGGACAATTCCCCCCTCCATCCCCACCCAAACGAAAATGGGGGGGGGGGGGGAATTATGTTTTGCCCCCCCCCATCCAAATTGGAGTAAAAGTTGCCATTTTTATCTTTCCAAAATGCATTTTAGCTGTTTGTAGCCCTACAATTTGCTTAAATATATATATATATATATATATATATATATATATATATATATATATATATATATATATATATATATATATATATATATATATTTATAAATGCACATACGATTTTTGTATAATTAATAGCGAAGTAAAGCCGAGCGATTGTAATATTTAAGTTACGTCATGCTTCGGAAAGATGCTAATATTTGCGTTGCCTTGTGACAATCCCTGACTGATGTATCCGTCCAACTGTTGTCGGTACATGATCAGTAGAGATCCAGCAAATCTTGGAAAATATGGTCCAGACTGCGTACAGCACCATTCAAGAGATGTAGTGTACCGAGTTGCAATTGGTAACGTTTCGCTATTATCAACGCTAGTATTTACTCTACTCGCTGGAAGCTGAAATATCCCGATACTGGCAATGTATTCGGATTGCGAGCCTACGCACCATTGCTACACCTCTGTTGTCACTGTCGTTCTATTTTTCATCAAATGCCAGTACGCAGGTATGGATTTACTGCATCTCTTATGGCGTATATTGCTATCTGACATTGTCTTGTCCTCCCATCCTTTCCATATATAGCGAGTTCCTTTCAATACGAGCACGTTATATACAACTCCGCAAGAATTTTTCGTCTTACCATTGTCAGTATAATCAAACGGCCGGTGACGAGCCGTCTCCAAGGATGAATTTGTGATGCCCTCATTCTTTACGCTTTGTTTCTCCCAGGCACGTAGCCAGTATTTGTATCAGGGTGAGGGGGGGGGGCACGCCGGTAGTAAAAAACCATTTCGCTCTTCAGCCATATGTTGTTGACCGGGGGGAGGGGGGGGGGGGAGGGGAAGGGGGGGGGGGTAAGGTCGGGTCGTCAGGAAATCTCATTTTATCTAGTGTCAATTTATTTTGCTCAGGGGGGCCATGGCCCCCGTCCCCCCTATCATTAGCTACGTCCATGGGTTTTCCACAGCATGCGGACACGTGCATGACCGCCGGCCGTGGCACAGAGCAGCTGCAACCTACTCTGATATTTTGTGACCCGCACCCTTCAACCTACTCCGTCCTCTCATCCAAAGTCGTCCTGGGTATGTATCTACCACCATGCACGGATGTTATAAATAGATGTTATTAAAGCTGGAAATGTGCACTTTCTCGTTTTCCCACATTTTGCTTGAGACGATCCTATCACATCCTGCCAGCTGCCACTGGATCAGCATGCATCTTGTTTGTGCGCTTTACCGATTAACGCCAACCGTCACCAAACATATGGAAAGAGTGAAATTGGAACCTCAAACGCATTCACATTCAGTCATTTTTAGCCCATCCAACCGGGACAGTTATACCAATTGTGGTACGAAGAGTTCATGCCAAATACTTCGTTGAATATTTTACACAAATACCTTCATATATACTTTCGCTGAAGATAGCGGTAAGATTGGTGAGGTTGTTACGTGTTTTTTTTTTATATGCCGCCACCCATTAACAGGTGACCAGGAGTGCCCCCGCCCTCGATCCCATCGACGCACATCACCTTACTTTAACACCAGAGAACAAAAGAGAAAATGTCGCGGCACTCCCAGCTAGGAAATGGAAGAAGAAATAAAAAAGCAAATGAAGAGAGGAAGGCTAAGTGGTAAGTGGTAATGTGGTCAAAAATAAGAAGGCAGAAAGTAGTCGTTGCTGAAATCAACAAGTGACTGCCCCCCAACTACGCCCCTGGGAATCATACATTCTGACATTCGCACATACGTAACCGAGTTAGTAAGGATTCCAAGTGTGTGCCCCACTGCCTGCTGCCCCAATCTCGTTGCCATCAAGAAAGGTTTGCTAGACAGTGAGGCAGGATACAATTTCATTCATACAAAGGTTTGGGAAGACAGGTCCTGGTCTAGGCAAGCAGGTCTTTGCTGGAACCCGGTGAGATCCCCAGCTAAGCAAAGCTTGTTGCTGTTCGATCTCACCCAGGTTCCAGCGTCGGTTAGTCGGGGTGGCTTTCGCGCATGATGTAATTAATTGATCTATAAGTTGAAACATGATCTAATTAATTCATATTTCAAGAAAGCAGAAAATAAATAGAGGTACTATATTGCTTAACACCAATATAAATCTCTATCTCTGATTTACTATGTTTTATTTCAGATTATGCACGTTTATGCATGCTTATGTTGTTTGTTTATATACTGTTACTTAGTTCTGCAAATTTGTATTATTGTTTATTTATAATGTTACATACATTACAAACTGCATAACTTCATTCTTCTGCAACTTAGAAGATGACTTTACAGACAGTTAACATTTAGCACTGATATGGCTATTATTGTATTCAGGCTCATTTACATAAATGAGCAAACTACAAGGGATTTTTTTTCTAGGCTTGTGAGGCAAGCAGGTTATTCATATTCAATGATCTGATTTCACTGATTGATCTGATTTCACTGATTCACTGATTTTGAGGTTATTCATATTCACTGATCATGTGATTTTTAGTGATTTCTTTTATTTGTTTTTTATTAGATGGTATTGAGTTTATATGGGGGAATCTGGGGGCAACAATTGAATTCCATAAACGTGGTCCTATCCATGCTATGGTACGTGTCCGGTATAATTTTCGAGTGAATATTTCTTCAAAATGTCGTGCTACTCTTGAAGCTCTGTGATTGGTCTGAGTGAATTCGAAAAGTGAGGCTATGACTGGTGGGGCACTTACAGATGCAACATTATAAAGCACGACTATAGCTTGCTGTCTGGCAATGTCCTTTACTTTAAGAATTTTGAGCTTTACATATATTGGGTTTGTGTGGGCTAGTCTTGCTTGATTATCAACAATCCTGACTATCTTTTTTCTGTAGGATAAGCAATTTGTTAAGGAGTGATTTCGGTGCGTTTCCCCATATCAGACAGCAGTTATTAAGATAAGGCAGAACTAATGCATTATTCAACAGAAATCGGTGTTTCTGTCCCAGGAAATATCTAGAGCGACTTATAATCCCTATATTACGACTTATTATACTTGAAATATGCATAATGTGACTCTCCCACTTGAGTTCTTCGTCTATATATACACCAAGATACTTCACAGTTTTTGTATGTCCTATATTTATACCATTTAATATTACATTGATGTCAACATTTATTTTGGATTTATTGTATATTTGATAGAATGTTTTATTGTTGTTTAAGGACAGCTTGTTTGCTTGCAGCCATTTGTATACCTTTGGTAGTTCTGTATCTAAGTTATTTTGCAATTCAGAAGTGGAGTCAGCCTCAAATAAAAGGGCTGTATCATCAGCATAAAGTAATGATGTAAACTTTGACGAAATCCTGGGAAAATCATTTATGTATAAGATGAACAGAAGTGGGCCCAGAATAGAGCCCTGGGGGACCCCAATACTTATTTGACTCAGGCTTGACTGGACTTTTTTATACTCTACACATTGATATCTATTTGATAAGTATGAGTCTATGATTGTCAGGAATGTATCTGTGATACCATATGAGTGAAGTTTAAGCAATAATATTCTGTGATCAACAGTATCAAATGCCTTTTTTAGGTCTAGGTAGATACCACAGTTAATTTTGTTTGATTCAAACCCCCTGATTACTTTATCTTGCAATATGAGCAAGGGCATGTATGTTGAGTATCCCTTCCTAAATCCAAATTGGTTGGGACAAATTATGCTATTGTTGGAGACATGCTCCATGACGCGGACATGGATCACTTTCTCTAGAATTTTTGATATATATGGAAGGATACTGATAGGTCTATAATTGTTCATTTGTGTTCTATCACCTGATTTATAAATAGGTTTTATGACAGCAATTTTGAGCCTGCTTGGAAACTTCCCCTGGTCAAGACAGATATTTATAAAGTGGACAAGCTTGTCTATGATTGCCATAAATGTTAACTTAAAGATTCTTGCATTAATTTTATCCACTCCATGTCCCACATTTTTCATGTTTTTAATTATAGATATAAGTTCATCATTATTAGTATGTTGCAAATGATTTGTTGTGTCTTTGCAAGGGTCTCCAAGGAACTCAAGAGCCTCCTCAGGACACCCTTTCATGTTTTGTTGCAGGGTTTTCCCAACTGAGCTGAAGAAGGCATTAAATTCCTCTGCAATTTCTAAATTATCCTCAACATGTTTGTCTTCATTGTTTTTAAAGTAATTTGGAAATGTATTCTGATATGATCTTCCAGTAGTATGAGTGATGAGAATTTTCCACATTTGTTTTGCATCATCCTTATTCGCCTCAAGCTCATCCTGTATATATTTGCACTTGGCACCCCGGATCAAGGTGTTTAGGATATTTCTGTATTTAACATATTTGTTTATATTTTCTTGTGTGGGGTTCTTTTGTTTTACGTTAAAGAGTTTGCATCTGTTGTCTATAGATGCCAGGATAGATGGTGATATCCAGGGTTTTATTGGAGTATTTTTACGATTTGGGCTATATTTGAAGCTGAATTTATCTATACCACTTGTATATGCATTGATGATGATTTCACCAGCAGTTTCAGGATCAGTGATGGTTTCAAAGCTTTCCAATGATTTCTTTATATGTTCAGTTAAATTTGTTATTTTGTGATAATCAAATTGACATTGAATTTCCCTCTTGTTTCCTTTTGGACTGACTGCAAAGTCTAGTGTAGTAAATATTGGGAAATGGTCACCTGTATCATCAAGTATTATTCCAGATTTGTTAACAAGGGTTAAGTTATTGCAAAAGATGTTATCAATGAGTGAGTAACAAGTGTTCTGTATCCTTGTGGATTTAGAAACTAATGGAAGAAAACTTGATGATGCTAATAAATTGAAAAAATCCAATGCTGCACCCCCTTTGGAAATACTCAAGAGATCAAGATTGAAATCTCCACAGATGAAGGCAATTTTATTCCTTATTTGAATAATATCTATGGCATTCCCTAGTTCTTCAATGAAACTGTTATTGCTAAGGTTAGGGGGTTTATATATTTGGCACACTAGGATAGATAAATTGTTTCTTAACTGACATTCAATAAGTAGTGATTCTGTACACCTGAACACTTTGGGCAATTGTTGTGTTTCTCTGACAACATCATTATTCACATAAATTGCAACCCCACCCACAGTACCATCGGTTCTGCTATCAAAATAGCAAGAGTAACCATTTATGTGTCTTTTCTTTTCCATTGCTTTGCATAGCCATGTCTCTGAGACACATATTATTGACCATCTAACTTTAGTTCTAAACAAAAGCACTTCAAATTCAGCAAATTTATCATCTGAAAGCAAGGACCTGGCATTTATATGGATGATGGTAAACTTGCCAGGGTATGAAGCAGCTGAGGTATCTGATACAGTACCAGGGACAGGGAGGCAATAGTATTTACAGTTAGTTCGAATATTCTCAAATGAATTATATGTATGGGTATGACTTACATCAGTGGGACCTATGACTGGAAAAGGGCAAAATATATGTTGGTCAAGGGATGGTGGATGGTCTATACTTTCTGAAAGAATCATACTCACACCAATTGAAAGTGACGCAGTGTACGCTAGGCGATGGGGAAGCCCAGGATATGAAACACTTCAATATGGAAGCATTTAATATATTTGGTAGCATGTTAGAGCAGCAATGTATGGCACGTGATATATAGACTCTGTATATATTTTTCCAATATTCTGTTAAAGAAAACGGAAGTATCATAAGTATCATCTAATAGTTATATTTATAGGGTATGTGTAAACTGAAAACTGTATAATACTATATTTCAAATAATAGCAGATATCTGTGAAAGGTACACAATGTCACGTGGATACTGTGTATTGTATCAGTGTTGTGATTGCAACTTATGCGGCTTAACTGTAACTTCGTTTGATGAATGGGTGAATGAGATGGTGGGCAGAGTGAGGAGGCTGCTAGTAATGGTGAGAGGGGAGTAGTAATTTGTTACCTACATTATGCTTGTGGCCATACGCCTGGACCAATGTGTGACGCCCATGAACATTATTGCATATGAGAGTATGAAAAGCCTCATGCCTGTGAAATGTGGGCTGTAGCACTCCTTCAAATCGTGATTGGATGCATCCTGTGGAACAATGTGTTTAATTTGTATCTTGTGTTTTGCAAGTACCATATAAATATTACTTATACTATATATGATCCATCACAGCATCATATAGTAGCTGTGACAGGAGCGCGTCCAGGAGCTACTCGTTAATCTGCTTGCAGTATGTTCATGCTGAATGTGATAGCAGTTAATAAGTTGTAAATGCAATAGTGAGCCCTCCAGTCTCCTTGGTTAAAACAGTTAAAATGGCCCTTCTGCCAGGCTCAGGTGCTTATTTCAGCAACCCACTCATTCATCCATTCACACAATCATTCTACATGGATCTGCACAGCTCCAATTGTCGAGGTTGTTAGGGTAATGGTTTAGTTATGCATAGGTATAGCTGCCCAAAACAATTTATTTTTCCGAGAGATTCGAACAGGGATCTCCAGCTTTGAAGTCCAGTCACAGTGCATCACCTTACCGATTGCGCTGTGAGGGGCGCCTCCGCGCGGAGAAACCGCATGACGATAGAATTGCAGCGGTCAACGATGTCTTGTGCAATGTACAGTGAACCTTCACCCTTTACGAAGTAAGAAATCGGCTAGGTTAGGTGAAAAAATGGTCGAGAAATTCAACGATCTTTCTTTTAAGAGTAGCTCTGTTGTTATGCTCCGCCACCTGGTGAATGGTCAAATTCTGTTTACTCTAACTGCTTACCAAGATGTATTTTTACGATCAGAGTTTGCATTCCGATGAAATGTTAATTAAAAGATTATTCTCCCTATAACTAATTTTATATTGAATAAAAAAATAAACCACAATGTAAATATTTGTTAAATTAATTTGTTAACAATCAAATTATTTGTCATTAGCATCAAGTTTTAATACAAACGTTCTTGATTTCAAGCTTTCTGCTGTACTAACATTTGTGTTTACAGTTTTCTTTACAATCGGTAATTCAGAGGTGGCGAATGTTTGTGAAATAGCTTTTTGTGAGGTTTGCAATATTTTCTTGCGTTTGTAATCGCGAACATGTGTAATTACTAACTTCTTTGTGAAATAGACCTCTGGTTGTATTTCGTATTTTCATAAAGATATTCCTAGCCTATATGTCCAGTGAGATGTTCAGTTTTGTTAAACCCGCGCCGTGCCGGTGCTCGGCGCCACCTTCGCCGTGCCGGGGGAAGGGGGGGGGGGGGTGTTTAGACACCCCCTACTCTAACTCGAAAACTAAAAGGGCTAGAAAGACTCAGAAAAGGCGTTAAAAATATCTCGACAAGCACATCCGAAAGTACTTCAGATTTTGTCTTCTTCTAAAGCCAATATTGAGGTCACCAGAGGTCCTCATAGGTCAAATTTTCCAGTTTTAGGACTTCGCTCCAGAAACCCCAAGATATCACAGGAACTATGATAGCTAGGAACAAACATAAAAGAGCAATGGAAAGCTCTTGAAACATGAAACATCAAAAAGCCCTCAGATTTCAGCTTAGGTCAATAGTTTAGGCTCCAGAGCTCATCAAATGTCAAAAAGCTTTTTTTTTACAAAACAGTTTTCACGAATAGCTTTTTCCCTAAAAAAGACAAGGCAATAATTTTGATGCCATCGTGTTTGCTTCGTCCAGGCACTTCGACTCATATTAGTGTTGACCAGGTTAGGTCAACCTAAAACTTTGACCTCAGATCAAGGTCAAGTGGCGACCCAAGTAGATCATGTTGCATATGGGAAGACGTGCCTCGAAGAGACAAACACATTGGTGTCGGTTTCACTTCTCTATCGTCATTATGTCGAGAGTTATTGACATACAACTGCTGGTGACCTCGGATGACCTCGGCTGATCCTGTAGGGGTCACTGAACAAAAATGGTACCTATGTCATCAAGAATGGCCTATAATAACATGACTCAGAAGGAATTAGACTGATATATTGCGTACCCTTGGAAAAGGAAGCATTGACATATTTCCGCATTGACCTATAATGAAGAGGTCACGAAATTGACCCGACCTTAGGTCGCTGATATAAAAAAATCCAAGATAAATGAATTGTGGAAATGTATATGACGTTATAAAATCTTGTAAGTGTAAAACCGATCATCCAAAAACTGTGACTGTGGTACTACCACAAGTTTTTTTGGGAGGTGGGATCACGTGACCTGGTCTGGTGACCTGACCTGAGATGACCCAAGGTATTTTTTTTAAATAAATAATGTGGGCAATTAATGCCCGAACAGTTGTGCCAAGCACGGCGGCACTGCGCGCCGCCGTTTTGCGCTATCCTCTAAAAACGACGGGGGTCTAACCCCCCCCCCCCCCTGCCCCGGCACCGCGCGGGTTAAAGGGCTAACGTTCTAATGATCATCGTTTTCACCTTCGAGCATCTGAATCAATTACGACTCTTGGTGACGACGTGGCATTAAGTGACATCCAGATCGCGGCGAGGCTCATATTCGTAATGGTAGCGTAGCTCCGTGTATATGTTACAAGTCCGTCGCATTTGGATAATTTAGTGACTAAGCACTTTACATTATTGTACGAACGCTAAGGAGGCGTAATAGCCGAGTGGTTAAGACGTATGGCTCTCACGCGGGGAGCCCGTGTTTCGAACCCCGATAGAGCTATGGCCCCTGGGCGCTAATATGACCAATGTGTTCGCTGGCGAGTCCATAAGAGTTGGCGACAAAGTGTGTCGTCAATTCTTTTATAAAAAAGGAAAAGGATCGTACGAACGTTAAATGTATAACCGTATTTTCTGGAGGTGATATGTTATACCACAATATGGTTATCCATATTTGTTCACACGGTGTATTTCATCGTCTTATGATCCTATTCCTATGTAACAAAACTGAAATTAGGTTACAAACCTGACCCGGTAAACAACAGGAGCATTTTCGCGCAAATGCGCGGAATTCCGAAAATGATTGTACCGATTGGCACCACTATAACCTACATTTAACCTGACCTCTGGAATCCGGCCCACCATCGTAGTGGCGAACTGCCCGATACCTGACCTTGACAGTGCCTCTGTCCCTGGTGTACCAATGTCCCAACAGGCGGTATAAAAGGACGGCTGAAGCCAGGACCGGCATCAGATCACCACTGACAAGCATCAGAAGCACAAACATGAAGCTGGTGAGTGAACACAAAATATATCAGAGTAAAACGTTGGGCATTCTTCTGCATTACCGTATGAAATCATAGTACGTAGTACATAAATATAGATCTTCAAAGAATGCTCAGGAGACGTATATAGTACTGAATGAAAAACAGTCGTGTGTTTGCAAATTTAAATAAATGTCGATTGCATTAATTGGTTCTATTATAACTTAAACCTAATACAATGGAATAATGATTCAACAATGAAAACAACAAAACAATTCAACAGTCTAGTATACGTCGCTATAATATTATTTGACACCTAAACTAAACATCGTTGTTTCAGTTTATTTTCGCCGCCGTTCTGGCCGTGGCTGCCGCCGCCCCGTCTGATCCCTCCTACGAACGGGACATCATTGAAATCCTCAGACAGAACATCGACCACAACGACGATCTCTCCTACCAGCAGTCGTAAGTAACTATTTGTAGTCAGTAAATTTGAGATTATAAAGTACCAGTGATTTAAAAATGAGCAGAAGCCATTCTTTCATGGTGTTATTGCACATAACATGGAAATAGATTGCAGCAAATATCGTAGCAACTTACGTTCCTTAAACACTTCCTTCAAGTCCCATTAGATAATTGAGTTTAGAAATGTGTCATATTTTCTGAACGGCCAGTACATATTCCGAATATTCACTATCGGCAACACAGGTACTGATATATGCGTCATCTTTTCCTACCAGTTTCGAGACTGAGAACGGCATCTCTGTGTCGGAGTCTGGCCAGCCGGAGGATGACGACAGCTACAGCGTGTCGGGCCAGTTCAGCTACACGGCTCCCGACGGCGTCACCTACACGGTGGTGTACTCGGCCGGCGAGGACGGCTTCCAGGCGCAGGGGGACCACCTGCCCACCCCCGTGCCCACCCAGTACCCCACACCAGAGGTGTCTGACGATGGCGACGATGAGCAGGAGGAGGAGGAGGAGGAGGAGGAGGAAGTCCGTGCTTCCTACGAGGAGCCCCAGTATGAGCGTGTCACCGTCGGTTACAGGACTGCCAATAACTAGTCAGACATGTTTTATTGGATCTACTGCTTTCTGAGTTCTGCTGTTGTTTTATGTTCTTTAAAATGTGACCAGTTTCAGTTCCGAGTATTTATTGTGTGTGAAGTATGTCATTTTTGTTTGTTCTGTTCTACAATATATGTTTTGAAGTCCAGATGCATTTCGTACATATATCCTTCAAACAAATCACAAATGAGGGCAGTCTAGGTACGATATCACCTTTATCAGGCTGTCCTATCACAGCCCATAACCAATGGTAATGGGCTTGATGGATTGATGAGGATGTGATATGGGCGTAGGAACAGGGGGCCGGGGGAACATGGCCCGCTCACTTTTGGGCCAACATTTTTGCTAAAATATTTTATTTCGCTTGGTGAGAAAATAAATATGGCAAAAGGTTGGCCAAGGCGAGGAGATCCCAAATCTGCAAAGAAATCTTCCATAGGTGCGTTGTGTTTCTCTCAAGACGAGATCAAAGTTGCGCTGCCCCCCCCCCCCCCCCGTCCCATCCACACTCTTTTGAGGACGTTCCTACATCCCTTGGATGTGAGGATGAGAATGGATTATGAGGAGTGAGAATTGAAATCCCCACTCCTCATCATTCTATCATCGGCTGTCACCCAACTGCGTCTGAAGCAATGCTACTAGGATTTCTATAGAAACGAAAGGCTGGAATAAGGCTGGAACTGTACAGAAGTGATCGGCCTGTTGAGCTGAACCTGCCGAAGGGGAGGGGAGGAGTAGCGCTTCTTGTACGTGATTGTTTAAGAAGTGAGCTGTTACCGAAACCAGACATTGGAATCGCGACTTCACAGTTAGAAATTGTTTGGATACTGGTACATTTAGACAAGAATAGGTCTGTACTGATTGCATCGGTATACAGGGTTCCTAATTCTACGGTACGTCAACTCACTGCTGATTTCGATGATTTAGAAGGCCAGATTCAGTCGATGTTGGCTAAATACCCTCGATCTACACTTGTGTTATGTGGTGATTTTAATCGGTGTCTTTTAAAAACATCTGTCGGAGACAATCATAGTATACAGCGACTGTTCGAAATGTATGGCATTGTTGTAACAAATTGTACTTGCGCTACGTACCGCCCATCAGGCAGTTTGCTGGATGTGATAGCGACAAATCGACCAGATCTGGTGCGGAGATCAGGAGTAACGCGATGCCATTATGGCGGACCCCACGATTTCACCCGGATCATTATTTCGTACCCTCCTACTGGAACTGCCGCACAACAACGTTGTCTGTATCGCCGCCCGACTAGTAGGATTGACCAAACAGATTTCAATCTCCAGCTGTTTTCCGCAGATTGGACAGATGTGTTTAATTCGGAGGAAACCAGTCAGAAGTGGCACGCTTTCAGGCATACATTTATTTATCAGTTGAATCTTGTCGCACCGCTTAGACGTATCTGCGTGCGTGAGATCAGGGCCCCGCCGGTGACCGCCGAAACACGGCGCCTGATTCAGAGCCGCCGCGCCACGCTCGGCAGAGGGGAGCGGGACGAGTATTTACGCGTTAACCGTCTCTGCCGAGTCGCGATCCGCCGTGACTGTGTGTCACACTACACCGGTGAGGTCAAACGGCGCGGGCGCGGCGGCCTGTGGCGTGCGCTACAGCCGGTGATAGGCCGCAAGCAGCAACAGTGTACTGTTCCGAATGTTACAGCTGATACATTAAACGACTATTATGTGTCGATAGGACAACTGAATGCCGCTAGTGTAACACCCCCTGCTGCTCCAGTTCCTACACTGCTCCCCCGCGTCATGACTTGTTCTTTTAAAGTTAAACCGATTGATTTTGACACCCTTTGCATCACTTTGGCGAACATGAGGAATTCGAAATCATTAGGTGTTGACGGTATTAGCATTGACCTACTACAAAAATACTTCTTTGGAATCGGCTTGCCTTTGCTTGATGTAGCAAATTCCAGCCTCGTCACCGGCTTTGTACCTGCCTCGTGGAAACATGCATTGGTCACACCCATTCCCAAGGGCAAAGCAACCAAAGGTCCGGCGGACACCAGACCAATCTCAATTCAACCGGCTATTACGAAACTAATTGAATGTATCGTTCAATAACAACTTACTGAATACCTTGATCAGCACAAATTAATAGCCGATGCCCAGCATGGTTATAGGAAAAGATATTCCACCGAAACGGCCTTGCACGCCGTGACTGATTCGGCACTGCAAGCCATGGACGAAGGCAAAATTTCGATCCTGGTTCTTCTAGATTTGTCCAAATGCTTCGACGTAGTACCCCATTCCAAATTACTGGAAAAGCTGTCACTTTATGGGATCGACACTGCATGGTTCTGCAGTTACCTGGAAGGACACACGCAGCAGGTACAGCTGCCGGCGGCGGGGCAGTTCACTGGTTTCAGCCGAGCTGGAAGCGTACCAGCTGTAGCCAGCCAGCCGTCAAAAACCAGGAACGTTCCCATTGGGGTTTTCCAAGGGGGTGCCCTGTCCTGCACCCTCTACCTGCTGTACGCCAATGACCTGAGCCTGTGTGTCGGTGAGGGAGTTAGCATAATTCAGTATGCAGACGATACGCAGATCTTGGTTAGCGGCAAGAAGCGGGACTTGCCGAGCCTCATTGTGCGCATGGAAACTGCACTTGCGGCTTTGTTCCTTTGGTTTTGCTCCAACGGCATGAAAGTTAATGCCCAGAAAACCCAGATGATCGTCCTTGGCACTCCGACAATGCTCCGTGACCTTCCCTCAGTTTCGCTAAATTTTAGCGGCACCACTGTGACTGAGTCACGCGCGGTAAAAAACTTAGGGCTAGTAATTGACAGATCACTAAATTTTCAAACACACATCGACACCATTACTAGAAAATGCACAGGCTTACTAATCACGCTTAGTCATGCTCGTCATGTTATACCCGGCCAAGCACTGAAGGTCATAGTAGAATCGCTTGTACTGTCCGTCGTAAGATACTGTTTGTCTGGTTATGGATCGTGTGGAGCCAACCAAGTGCGAAGAATCCAGAGAATTGTGAATTTTTGTGCCCGAGTAGTAACCGGTAGGCGACGCAATGACCATGTATCGGATGCGATTAGACTGTTAGGATGGCTTACGGCAGAGCAACTCATAGATTTTCACACGATATGTGCTGTGGAGCGTGTTATCTTGAATCAGGAGCCTGCATATCTGAGTCATACAATCGGTCCGCGTGCCATTGATGTCCATGAACATGACACGCATCGTGCTAGAAACTGGACGTTGCCACGCATACGCACCGAGTCCGGCCGACGAAGGCTATGCGACCGTGGTGTTTCTCTTCTGAACACACGTCTGGATCCTACCGCCCCCAGCTTTCGTACCACTTTGAAGGCTGCCATGAGAGCTGATGGCACCTGATATTTAGATGGGAGTGCAGATCTGCCACTGTCTATCTCGTCTTATAGTGCGTGTGTGTGTGCTTTTAATTGAGTGTATTTTAGTATGCCTGTTTAAGTGTTTTGCTCCTCAACCTTAGTGTTGTCCCCACTGTTTTAGAAATATGACGTGAAAGGGTGAAAAGCCACGATTATATAGGTACGTGGATCTTTTTCGAATAAACTGGTAACTGGTAATATTTTGAGGATATAATGACGTGAGCTTTACTATCCCCCCTACTTGTATTTGTTGTATAGTATACATGTATATATGAGGTAGATAGGTATGTTGTATGTGATATGTGAATATATGTATAGAAGTAGGGTATACATGTATATATGAGGTAGATAGGTATGTGTTATGCGCGGTTGTATTTGTTGTATTTGTTTTATATACCCCGACTCGACCAATTGATTGGCATGTTGCTGTGCGCAGCCTACTTGAATTTCTGCCATCTTGGAAGTGCATGTGCGCCGAATGCAGGTTACTGGATATTTGAATATTTATGTTTTTGCTAACTGGTGATAAAAATGGAAAATAATACATTTATGGCTGATGAAGGCGCAAACCGAAAGCTCCCTAATTTGACTTTGTCTTTTTAGAATATTTTTCGGCATTATGAGAATAAGGTTATTTATTATTGTTATTGCAATATCTCCCCTACTGTTGGATTCAGAATAGTCAAACATGTTTTGATGACCAAATCACAGCAAGTCCCAAAAAAAAACGGGAAAATTCATCGGATTTTGTATTCTTGCGCATTTACGGAAACCAGTCACACTGCCAAATTGCTGTGCATGTGCTAATAAGGGGTATTCATACTTAAAAATGTTAAATGTGGTATTGGTTTGGATAATTTATCAATATATACGAGAAGAAAAAAAATCGAAAGCAATATATTTAGAAAACATAGACTCGCATATTCAGTATAGATTGCGAGAAGTAGAGAAAATGAAAGTATGGTGTTGTTATGACCGAAAGAAGAAAATAAATTAATATCACGTCATCATGCACGTCATAGACTGGCTCGAAGTTCATATCTACAGAGTGAAGCTGAAGATCCTGATCTGGTTTAATCTGGATTGAATACATGGATTGAAAACATGGATAATGGAAAATGTTCAGTATACGAAGCCAAAGTCGTATTCTTGTTTCCTCATGGTTGTGGATAGCTTATTGAGCACCAGTTATAAACTACACGACGCCACCATATTGCAGCAATATGCTGCGGCACAGTCTGAGTGCAGGAATGAAATGGCTTGTAATAGGCTGGTCTGCATTGCAGTAATGAGCTGCGGCACAGTCTGAGTGCAGGAATTAAATGGCTTGTTATAGACTGGTCTGCATTGCAGTAATGAGCTGCGGCACAGTCTGAGTGCAGGAATAAACGGTAGCATTTCCAGTCCAGTCACTAAAGGTCGGTTCGGTGTTATATAATGTCTGTCTCTGTCTTGAAAATGTATTTACACCGGCAGGAGGCCGGTGTAAATACATTTTCAAGACAGAGGTACTTTCTTGATTTTTGAACGAGGCCGAAAGCCGAGATCAAAAATTTAAGAAAGCACAGAGGTCTTGAAAATTTATGCCGGCCGAGTGCGGTATGATTTTTACCATATGCCGCGTACATCATTCAATGTTTTTTCATATATTTTCCAATCATGACCAAGTCCTTACCAGAGAGGGAAATGTCACATTTTGATTTAGGCTTTAATTTCGATGAAATTGAAGAAGCCTTGGAAGCGAAGTCGACAAAGCTTTCAAAATTCCAGTCAGTTTTTTTTATCACACACACAGTTTTCACGCGCTCAGGTAAAATAAATTTGCCCTAGGGCACTTTTCTTTTATCGAGTTATACCACACCTCTCGGGACAATGTATTTGTATATCCCCGGCAAATGGTAAAATCAGTAGAGCTGAGAATTCTGCTCCGATTGATTTACATCACGTTTTAGTTTTATCTCGACCTAAATAACGGTGCCACAGGTAACCTAAAACATTAATATACTATATTTGCCTATAAATTTGAGAACAATAAATGACATTAACAATGGTTGAGTCGTCATACAGCTAGGAATCTAAAGGGGGTGTTAACAAGTCTGTTCGTTTGTTCGAGCATATGCATGACGTATACCATCATGGCAGCACAACCTAACTCGTTGCATTAACCAACCCTAGTTTAGAAAAATGGCCATTTTTACCAATAAAATTACTGAACTTTTCCAATAGTTTCATTTATTCATCCCCTCGGAAAATGTCACCAAGATAGCACGACCACTCAGCACATTGTCAACGTATACAATGTCCAGCTAGGAGCCTTAACCCACCATTGACTTTGGGGGGGGGCGTTTAACGCCCCTTGATTAATTTTTGTAATAGCTCAAACACCAATAGCACTATCAACGTGAAACTTCGGATACCTTCTTCAACATCTATTTGACGTCTTCTGAACAAACATATAACAATTTCGTCAAGAAATGTCCAGTTATATCGAAATTAGTGACGTCACTACACACGAGTTTTACACCAAAGTCAGCTAAAATGTAACAGACCGTACAAATGCATATTTTTAGAAAAATGCAACCCATTAACGTTAAAAGATAGCAAATGGCAAGGGCATGGCTATCTCGGAATTTCGATTTTTACCTCAACAAAATGGGAGGGGGGAAATGCCCACAAAATCATGTTTTTCTCAAAAATATCAAAAAACCGGAATATATGCCAGAGAACCGCATATGTAAAGCTATCATACCAAATTTCAGAATGATATCACCCTTTTTGACTGACTTATGGCATCTAAAGTATAGGTAACTCATGTCGTCATGTTTAACAAATGCGTTTTTTTTCTTCCATTATTGACCACATAGAGCTAGGTAAATGGCACCACTGTATTTCTGATACAAAACTAGTCTAGAAACATGTCTAGTTTATTTCGATTTATCAATTACAAATTTTGACCTTCCGTGATCTGAACTTGACCTGAGCTTGCCATTCACTTCACGTAAATAAAGTCAGGTGGTAAAATAACTATCACTATTTACTTCTACGTGTAAAATAACTCATAAAACATGTGTTTCATGATTTTCGTACATATTTTGAGCATAGTGACCATTTCTGACCTGACCCTGACCTTCACCTTTGCCAACAATCTCACTTTAACTCATGGGGGATGTGTATTATACCTTTGGCAGCACTTTGGGTGACCATGGTCGCAATCGAAGGCTTTGGATGGAAAGTATGGCTCAAGAACTCAAATACGTCGATTTTGATCTTGGACCTGACCGTGACGTGACATTTGACCTCACTTTGACATTTTTGAATATGCTTTATATTCATCTCATTGAGAGCTTTCGACTACCGCCTTGCGCGTCTGCTGCGATCATTGGTTCGGAAGATAACCAGGGGGCGTTTAACGCCCCCCCCCCCCTCCCCTCCAGTCAATCGCGTTCTGCTGAGACCACAGTCAATGCCGGGTTAAAGACAATGCAGGACCCTGCATATGTATTGCTTCATTCAGCAATTACATTGCAAACCTATTCATTTAGCATGACTACCAAGTCTAGTTAAAATATTCCTGTGACGGATAAATAACAAAGATTTGATGAACAACGCATAAGTAGAAATAAATGTGTATGATGGTCGCTGCCGCAAAAAAAAACACGCAGAAACAATCTTAAATATTATGCAGGTATTTTTAGGAGAACACGAATTTATATTAATGGAGCTTCCTGGAAATGTTTTTATTCTCCATTTTATGTATAACGTCTTGGCCCCAGTATATCCCAGTAACAGTTTTATATTCTAGTAAAATGTGCCACTGCCGGAAAACTAATTTGATGATTCAGTAGCAAAGAAAAGAAATTTGGCTTGGAATAACCATCATCTATAGAAGACTGTCAATAACATACGAGCAGCCATTCCCTCAAACATATTTTTTTTAATGAGATAATGCCCGTATGTGTTTAATGTGGGTGTTGTAGTCAAGCCACTAATGCATAGTTATTTGATCCAGAAATGACTGACAACGTATGAATACTGCAATTTTGTATCATAGAACCAATTTGTATGCATTGAACCACTTGTCGCACTTGTGTTGGCCATAGCTTATGTGCTAACCCACATTAATCTGACCTCTGGAATCCGGCCCACCGCCGTGGTGGTGAACTGCCCGATACCTGACCTTGACAGTGCCTCTGTCCCTGGTGTACCAATGTCCCAACAGGCGGTATAAAAGAACGGCTGAAGCCAGGACCGGCATCAGATCACCAGTGACAAGCATCAGAAGCACAAACATGAAGCTGGTGAGTGAACACAACATATATCAGAGTAAAACGAAACGAGTATTCTTCTACATTGCCGTATGAAATCATAGAGCGTTGTAGTACATAAATATATATATATATATATATATATATATATATATATATATATATATATATATATATATATATATATATATATATATATATATATATCTTGGAAGAGTGTTGGCGGGATGTATATAGTACCGAATTAAAAACGGTCATGTGTTTGTAAATTTCAATAAATGTCGATTGCATTAATTGGTTCTATTATAACAAAAACCTAAGACAATGGAATAATGATTCAACAATGAAAACAACAAAATGATTCAACAGTCTAGTATACGTCGCTATAATATTAAATGACACCTGAACTAAACATCGTTGTTTCAGTTTATTTTCGCCGCCGTTCTGGCCGTGGCTGCTGCTGCCCCGTCTGATCCCTCCTACGAACGGGACATCATTGAAATCCTCAGACAGAACATCGACCACAACGACGATCTCTCCTACCAGCAGTCGTAAGTAAATATTTGTATTCATTAACTTTGAGTTATAAAGTACCAGTGATCTAAAAATGAGCAGTAGCCCTTCTTTCATGGTGTTATTGCACATAACATGGAAATAGATTGCAGCAAATATCGTAGCAACATACGTTTCCAAATCGCTTCCTTCAAGTCCCATCAGATAATTGAGTTTAGAAATGTGAAATATTTACTGAACGGCCAGTACATATTACAAATATTCACTATCGGCAATACAATATTGATATATGCGTCATCTTTTCCCATCAGTTTTGAGACTGAGAACGGCATCTCTGTGTCGGAGTCTGGCGAGCCGGAGGATGACGACAGCTACAGCGTGTCGGGCCAGTTCAGCTACACGGGTCCCGACGGCATCACCTACACGGTGGTGTACTCGGCCGGCGAGGACGGCTTCCAGCCGCAGGGGGACCACCTGCCCACCCCCGTGCCCACCCAGTACCCCACACCAGAGGTGTCTGACGATGGTGACGATGATCAGGAGGAAGAGGACGAGGAGGAGGTCCGTGCTTCCTACGAGGAGCCCCAGTATGAGCGTGTCATCGTCGGCTACAGGTCTCGCAGCAACTAAACAGACATATTGTATCGGATCTTCTGCTTTGTGAGTTCTGCTGTTGTTTGATGTCCTTTAAAATGTGACCAGTTTGATTTCCTATTATTTATTTTGTGTGTGGTGTGCCATTTGTTTGTTCTGTTCTACAATATATGTTTTGAAGTCCAGATGCGTTTCGTACATATATCATTCAAACAAATCACAAATGAGGGCAGTCTAGGAACGATAACACCTTTATCAGGCTGTCTTATCACAGCCCATAACCAATGGTAATGGGTTTGATGGATTGATGAGTATGTGACATAGGCGTAGAAATAGGGGGCCGGGGGGGGGGGACGACCCCCTCACTTTTCGGCCAACATTTTTGCTAAAATATTTTATTTCGCTTAGTGAGAAAATAAATAGGGCAAAAGGTTCGCCAAGGCGAGAAGATCCTAAATCTGCAAAGACATCTTCCATATGGGGGTTGTGTTTCTCTCAAGACTAGATCAAAGTTTCACTGCCCCCCCCCCTCTCTCGTCCAACACACACACTTTTGGGGACGTTCCTACATCCCTTGGATGTGAGGATGAGAATGGATTATGAGGAGTGAGGATTGCAATCCCCACTCCTCATCATTCTATCATCGGCTGTCACCCAACTGTGTCTGAAGCAATGCTACTAGGATTTCTATAGAAACGAAAGGCTGGAACATTTTGAGGATATAATTACGTGAGTTTTACTATCTCCCCTGCTGTTGGATTCAGAATGGTCAAATAATTTTTGATGACCAAATCACAGAGAGTCTTAATAACAAAAACGGGTAAATTCATCGGATTTTGTATTATTCCGCATTAACGGAAACCAGTCACATTGCCAAATTTCTGGAAATGTGCTAATAGGGGTAATTCGTACCTGAAAATGTGAAATGTTGTTGTGTCCTCATGTCCGGTGTCGGGAAACTGTCATCCGACACCGCCCCCAGATGGCCGGCCGGCCAGACCCGGCCGGCGGCAGTCGCGTCTGATGTGCGGTGCCCATATGGACCGCTAGATGTCGTAACGTGAGCAAACGCGCGGAAACGGGAGAGAGCGGCGGATAACCGAAGCGCAGTCAGCTGACACTTTACGACTTCTGGCGGTGGATATGGGCACCGGCGATTTGACGCGTTTTCGGGGTGGCGCTTTCGTGCGGTTTGGTGACGTTCTCCCACCATTTTGTTCGCGTATGCAGAACGTGGAGAGGTGCGCAGAAGTTGGACAATGTTGAACTTTCTTGTCCGTTATTGTCGGTTCCATCTGTCCTGCTGTTGGAAGTGAAGTTTCCTGTTTGTATTTTCTTCTACATAATCGAGGTGGGTACATTTGGTTATTTGAGTTTGATTTGAATGTTGAAGGTTAATTCAAATTTGAATATGGTTGAAGCCAAACATTTGCTTCTGATGAATCAGAATCCTGATGCTATTCCAATGGCTCAGGCTCAATTTGATTATTTTAATATAATTTACCTATAGGTTAATTATATAAATTCAGACTGGTTATTGATTCAACTTTTTTAGAACGATTCAATCATGATTCATTTAGGAATTTGAATGATTCAATCACTGTTTGATTCACAGCTACAATTTTGAGAATTGATTCCTTCCGATTCAAAGAATCAAAACAAATATTTTAATTGATTCACGTTTGATTCCACATTTAAATATATGATGTGAATTTATGTCAAATCAATACAAATATTAACATGCCTATACATGATCATTAAAATATTGTTACAGAAATAGTATTTTAGTATAAATGAATGTAGCCACTGGGACTGCATGTATTTGCACAATTTACCAGTGTACTTGTATTGTTAAATATTTTCGTTGTAATCGTTAAATATTTTTGATTCAATCAGCCTTGATTTGATGCGGGTTTTGATTCAATCACGATTCACGAATCAAAAGATCTGGGCGTGGATCAATAATTTTTGATGATTCAATGAATTTTGATTGAACGATTCCAATCGATTCAATCAGTGTCGAATCAATACAATGTCTGATATTGATATTGCAAGGCAACTTCATTAAAACAGGTCACACTTTTCACTTCATGCTACATTTTCATCAACAATTTGCCATTTTCAAACTGTTACCCCCCCCCCCCCCCCCCCCCCCACCTCCCCAATTAATGTGCATTTCAATACCTTACACCAGTTCCCACCCACTTGTTTTCAGATGATGAAGAGCAGGATGAACTCCAAATTGAAATGGTACACACACAAATATGAATGGCGCAAGGCGCGCCCCAGCGTGAGTGCGAGATTCAGGACTTATTCATGCGAGCTTATTACTGCCAAGATACCCAGTTAGTGAGTCTTTCCGTTCACTGATAATCCAGTGCATTGATCGTTGTTGTGCTGTGCCCTGTTTGTACGCTCAATAAACACTTTTCCATAACATCAACGCATTTATTGTGTTAGCGAGCAAACTCCTGCCCTCCGAGTCTTCAAAACGATAACACGATTTCACGCATTCATGCCGTAATGCAACGTTCGACGCTACTCAACGTCATCTACTCAGGTACGAACAATTAGCAATACCAGTCCTAGCCATCAGCAGCAAGTCCCAGCTTCAGCACGTGACGGGCCTGCTCGCGGCAGTGGAGCCAGGCTGGCTGCACCGACGGCCGGTGGCGGCACCGCGGGCGCCGAGCGCTGTCGAACCAGCAGCCGACCTCAGCGCTGCCGCTGTACTCGACCGCGCGCCGCCGCCGGCGGCACAATCATGCACAGTCACAACGGCGTAACGCCCATCCCGATTTGAGAAGACCACGGACGGCAGCAGCTTCAGCGCCAGCTAGGCCACTCCGACTTTTGACATCACTCTGAAATGCCCAGCTCACCGCGACGGACCACGGGATCCTGCCAGGGTACTGCCCCCTCCGGTGACGATATCTAATCCGCGAATCGATCCCTCAGCGCCATAGCGTCCAGAGCAGTGTTGTTGGAGCCGAGCCGTCGGGGGCACCCGAGCGCGCCAGCTGCCTCCGACTGCAACCGCCACGCGCCTCTTCGCAACTGGCCGTCGTGCTCGACATCCACGTCGTCCGGGCCGATGTAGGACAGCGAGTCGGTGGACATTGATGTGCCTGCCATCTATCGCACCTGAAACCAGATACAGCACAATGCTATTAGATATAGTATGAAATATGTTACTACACCTGCGCTATAAAACATCAGACTGGTCATTGGTACCACTGGACTGGTACCATCAGACTGGATTGGTACTTGGAAAGTAAAAATTCCTGATTTGTAATAGATATTAAATCCTTGAGGAAAATGTAATTTTATTTTCGCTACAATGTTGGTTAGATCAGGTGAAAAGAGCAAATTCCAAGAACCAAAAATGAAGAGATTCATTATTTGTTTTACCCCAAAAGTCCAGAAAATGGCCAAAATTCCAAGGTTGGCTCAGCATACAGCTCATTGTACAGCTCAGCGCACAGCTCAGCGCAAAGCTCAGCATACTGTTCAGCGTACACGCTCAGCGTACTGCTCAGTGTACGCTAAATTCCAAGAACAAAAAATGAAGAGATTCATGATTTGTTTTACCTCAAAAGTCCATAAAATGGCCAAAATTCCAAGGTTGGCTCAGCATACAGCTCACTGTACAGCTCAGCATACTGTGCAGCGTACACGCTCAGCGTACTGCTCAGTGTACGCTCAATGTACGCTAAATTCCAAGAACAAAAAATGAAGAGATTCATGATGTTTTACCCCAAAAGTCCATAAAATGGCCAAAATGCCAAGGTTGGCTCAGCATACAGCTCACTGTACAGCTCAGCACACAGCTCAGCGTACGGCTCAGCGCAAAGCTCAGCATACTGTTCAGCGTACAGCTCAGCGTACTGATCAGTGTACGCCGTACAGCTCACTGTACCGCTCAGCGTACTGATCAGCCACCAGCCAGGTACAGCTATCAATGTAAAATTACAACACCTATTCCAAGACTTTATAAACAGGGTGAAAATCAACCTTTGTTACAACATGGCACTGGGCAGGAAACATTTGTGTTTACATACCCAAGCGGCGTGGAAGTGCCAACTTTCCCCAAACTCTTTGGCAATGGCCAGCCAGCCTTCCTGCGTTGGCGGCTTCATCTCATTCGTTGCCAGCTCATCCCAACGCACAGACCTTGATGATATTGCTTGGTGTGGCTCGTCCAACCCGGAAGGACCTTGCTATATCCCGCTGGCTCTGGCCACTTGCCAGGTACCTGCATAGAAAGAGAACCACAAATATCTGTCACACTTAATAGCAATCCACATCTAGTTATTTGTTTAGATTGTATCTTATATCAGGATCACTGATTATAGCTTCAGACCACCCATGAATCGAAACAACGAACGGAGGGCAAAATTGACAAAATGTGTTACATAGTTGATGGAGTCCCTTAACTTGTACATCAATTCATTAATGATAGGTTGGTTACTCACCTCACAGTCAATGCCAGCCTCTCTGCAGGTGTGATAGGCTGCCTGAATGTGGTAGTCTGCCGTTGCAGCCGATGCCCAACCAGCAACATGATCCATCTCGACCATCTTCATCGCCCTCACGAGTCGCCACACTCCAAAAGCAAAAGGAGACCAAAGCTTCCTTTTTGTTCATTTTGGGCCACCAAAAGCTTCCTTCTTGCTTATTTTGGGCCACCAAAGATGAAAAGGAAATATGTCCCGATAGCCTATCCTTATCGATATACTCTTCCAGTTCCAACCGCGCCGCATTTGTCGAAAGCGGAGTTTTCGTACGATCCCTTGACGATATCGCCCCATGTTGCCAGATCGAAATTTGAATGTTGACGGTGTTGCCAAATCTAGCGATGTTCAATCCTTCCGCAAAAGTCACCAGACCGCCGCTTTCTTCCGTTTTCAAACGTTCCCATCTCTGTTGGTCCATATGGGCACCGCCCATGAGTGGTCCGCGCGAGAACGTGTGCCTGAGTCGCCCGCGTGTCGAATATAGTCTCCGTTTCGTGGCGTGTTTGTCCCAGGTACTACGCAACACAACATGGCGCGTCGGTAGTTCCCCATCGCCATGAACCCGGACGCACTCGCGGACACCGTGTCGCGTCTGACGGACCTGCTGCAGGAGCAGGCCAGGACATCCGCTCTACGGGAGGAACGGATACTGGCGATCGCCGAAGCATCGAATCAGGCGAGCCAACTCCGCGCAAGAACCGACCATGAAGGCGCCCAGACGGACGCCTCCGGCGCTGACCTCCAAGCCACCCACCGCGCCACGAGACGACTCGGCGCGACGGCTACGCCCGCGCCCCGGCTGATGGAGGGTGCCAGCCTGCGCGAATTCGCCTCATGGCGAGACAAGTTCGAGGGCTACGCCATCCTCACGGGCCTGTACGAGCTCCCGCCGGCGACTCAAACCGCCGCCCTCGTCGCTCTGCTCGACGACCAGTGGACGCGGACGCTCCGTCACGGCCTCGACGTCGACGTCAGCACGTCCGACGTCCAGACTATCATCCGCGGCATGGAACGCCACCTGCGCCGGCAGCGGAACATCATCCTCGACCGCCGTGAGTTCTTCCGCCGGCAGCAAGAAGACGGTGATACTTTCGATGACTTTCTCGTGGCCCTGCGTGAAATCGCCCAGTTCTGTGATTTCTGCACTTACTGCACCGACTCGCAGTTCCGCGATCGTGTCGTAGCCAGCATACGAGATGAGGGAACGCTGCGCGCGCTCTTGAGCGAGAACGAGCTGGCACTGCAATCCGCCGTCAACATCTGCCGTGCCCGGGAAAACGCACACAAGAATTCGGCCGCCATGTCCAGTGACTCCATCCAGCCCGTATCCGCCTACCGCCGGAACAGAACAGCCAGTGCTCGTCGATCGGCCTACAATCGTCCGGACTCCCCACAGCGAGACATGCCCCATGCTACGGACAAGTGTCCCAACTGTGGTCGGCCCCCGCACGCCGACCAGCAGGCATGTCCCGCACGTTCGGCCATCTGCCACTGGTGCGAACGTCGCGGACATTTCCAGAGCGTCTGTCGCCAGCGCGCCGCCGCCTCCGGGCGCACATCTGGAGCCCCCGAAGGTCGCCGGTCCCGACACCGCGACCAAGGGTCGTACCAGCCTCGAGTTAACGCGCTGTACGTGGCCGACATTTGGGTCAATGGCCTGTCCTCTCGCCGGACACCCCGGGTCCAGCTGCTAATGACCCACAGCCACGGGACCGGAACCGCCTTATGGACACCGGACACCGGCGCGGAGACACCGGACACCTGCATGGGGATATCACAGGTGGAAATCCTGCGGATCGACATGGCTGGCCTGTCCCCGCCTGTGGACAACCTCTACGCCGCCGGTGGGTACGCGCTGCGGTGTCGCGGCACCTTCCAGTGTGACCTGACCTTGGGCGCGGTCACGGCTACCGTAACGGTCTCCGTCGTACAGGGCCTGGATGCACTGCACTGCACTGCTGTCCTGGTACGACTCCATCGCCCTCGACATCCTGCCACCGCAGTTTCCCGCTCAGCTGAGGAGCGTAGCTGTGACTGGACGCGCCACTGCCGCACTGCGGTCACAGTCATCTGAGCCGCAAGCCGGTGCGCCACCACCCCCCGGTCGTAAAGCCGCCGCGATCCCTCTCCCCGGGACGCCGGGCGATACCGCGCGGAGCGGGACGCCGGGCGATACCGCGCGGAGTGACGTCACAGCAGGTTCGCACACCCATCCGGGCGCGGCGCCGCCGCCGCCGCCGCCGCCGGGGACGTCCGTCCGGCAGGCCGGGCCAACGCGGCCGGCCGGTGGCCGAGCCGTGCAAGACACGACAAATCCTGGACCGCTTCCATGCTGGGACTCGGCTCTCGGGGAACCATCTCAGCAGCAACGACAGGCTCACCTCGCGGCGCTGAAAGAGGCGTTTCCGCGTGTCTTCAATACGGCACCTCCGCTCCGTGAGATGACCGGAGGCCCGGCCAGAATCGACCTCACGAACGACGCCCGCCCGCATGCAGCCACAGCAGCCCGCCCCATACCTTTCGCCTGGCAAGAGGACATACGGCGACAGCTTGACGAGCTTCTGGAGCAGGGTGTCATCGCCCCAGTCGACTACCCCACCGAGTGGTGCCATCAAATCGTGGCGGTCGCCAAACGCATCGACCCAGCCACAACTCAGGGCTCACCGGTACGTCTAACAGTAGACTTGACCCGCCTGAACAAATACGTTCGGCGTGGCGCACACCCGGTGTGCACTCCACAGGATGCGGTATCCAGTATTGGCATCGGGGCGCGGTATCTCACCAAGCTCGACGCCCGGTCAGGCTACTTTCAGGTCCCGCTGGACCGTCGTGACCAGGATCTCACCTGCTTCATCACCCCCTGGGGCAGGTTCAAGATGCTTCGACTACCACAAGGTCTTTCTGTCAGCGGAGACGAGTACAACCGCCGCGGGGACCAAGCTCTCTCCGGCATACCGCGTACCAGCAAAATCGGCGACGACGTACTGGCGTACGACAGCGAGTACGCCGCGCACCTCCAGCACGTCATCCGCATCTTGGAGCGGTGCGACACCGCCGGCATCACGCTGCACCCAGGCAAACTAGCCTTCGCCGAGCCATCAGTGAGCTACTGCGGCTACGATGTGACTGCCACCAGAAACACAATAGATCAGCGTAAGGTCAAGGCCATCGCCGAGTTCCCCACCCCAGCCAACCTCACGGATCTGCGCAGTTTTATGGGGCTGGTGAATCAACTGGGTGCTTTCTCGTCCGAAACGGCAACAGCTGCCGCGCCTCTACGAGACCTGCTGCGGCCCCAGCACGTGCACGTGGGCGTGGACCGAGACCCATACACAGGCCTTCGACGCTGTGAAGAAGGCGCTGGTCTCACCTCCGGTGCTCGCCTTCTTCAATCCGAGCCTGCCCACCGCCCTGCAGACTGACGCCTCCCAGCTACACGGTCTGGGGTACGCTCTCATCCAGCGGCATCAGGAACAATGGCGACTAGTGCAGTGTGGCTCCAGATCCCTGTCGGCCACTGAGTCCCGCTACGCAGCCATAGAGCTGGAGCTCCTCGCCATCGCCTGGGGGGTCCGCAAATGCCACCTATTCCTCGCTGGTCTTCCGTCATTCGACATCCTTACCGACCACCGCCCGCTGGTTCCCATCCTCAACCAAAAATCCCTGTCAGAAATAGACAACCCGCGGTTGCGGCGCCTCCGCATGAAGCTCCTGGCTTACAGCTTCATCGCCAGCTGGCAATCGGGCAAGAAGCACTGCATCCCAGACGCTCTCTCCAGAACCCCAGTGGACCATCCAACTCCGGACGACGAGGAAGCCGAATACGACGTCACTCACCAGCTGCACAGCCTCATCGTACGTTCTGTGACCCAGCTCGACCCTGACGGAATCCGGGTGTCTCCCATCGAAGACGCCACGCTGACTCGCGTCCGCGACGCCGCCCGTGCCGACCCCGAGTACACGGCCCTGTGCGAGACCGTGCTCCATGGTTTACCCCATCAGCGGTCGGACCTGCCAGTAGCTCAGCGCCCATACTGGGGCGTGCGCGACCGACTCACTGTAGACGACGGCGTTCTGGTCTGCAGCTCCCGTCTCGTCATCCCCTGCAATCTCCGGCGAGAGACGCTAAGGCGCCTACACGACTCCCACCAGGGCATCGAGCGGACGCTGCGCCGTGCCCGTCAGTCCGTGTACTGGGCCGGCATCGACCGCGACATCGCAGCCACCGTACAGTCGTGCCTGGCATGCCATGAGCGGCTGCCCAGTCAGCAGCGGGAGCCCACGATGTCAGACCCACCACCAAGCCGCGTCTTCGAGTCCGTCTCGACCGACTTCTTTCAACACGCAGGTCGGACCTACCTGGTGTACGTCGACCGGCTGTCCGGCTGGCCCACGGTCGTTCACTGCGAAGGCGACGCCACGGCCCGCAGTCTGGTCAGAAACCTGCGAGAAATATTCGCGACCACTGGAGTGCCCTGCCTCCTCCGCAGCGATGGCGGCCCGCAGTACACCGCCCGCCTCACCAGGGACTCCTACAGCGCTGGGGCGTGACGCACCGTACGTCCACCCCGCACTACCCATAGTCTAACGGCCGCGCCCAGGCGGCCGTCAAGCTGGTCAAACGCCTAATTCAAAAAGTGACCACTTCGGGTGACCTAGACTGTGACGCATTCGCTCACGGCCTACTGGAAATCCGCAACACGCCGCGGGCGAACCACCGGTCACCGGCCGAGATTGTATATGGCCACCCGCTACGATCAGCTGTTCCCATTCACCACCGCGCCTTCGCCCCTGATTGGCAGCGGGCGGCGAACGAATGTGACCTGCTCGCTAACTCGCTCCGGGACGCAGCACGTGACCGATATGACCAGTCAACCAAGCCGCTCTCCAGCCTGCGCGTCGGCTCCCATGTGTCCATCCAGGACCGGACCACTGGGCTGTGGGACAGGCGAGGCACCATCATCGGTGCCGGTCGCTCACGGGACTTCCTCGTCAAGGTCCCCAGCGGCCGCACCCTCTTGCGCAACCGCCGCTTTCTGCGTCCGTTCCGCTCTCTCGTGCCGGTCGGCGCCCCATCGGCTGGTCAGCCGCCGCCCCCACCGGCGCCGCTGACTCCGCCCTCGCCGGCGCCGCCACCCCCACCCCCTTCCGCGGCGCCGCGTCACGTCCCGCGGCGGAGTGTCGTGACCTTCGCAGACCCACCTACCAGCGGCGTCCCCTCGTCCCCTCTCCCCCACCGCGGCCAGCTCTACGCCGTAGCAGCCGCCATGCGTTCCGTCCGGCCCGTCTCCAAGTCGACCCTCATTTACCGTTTTATGGCTCACACCCCTGACTCGCCAACTGTGTCCTCAAACTCACGTGTCTCCAATGTTATGTGCCTGTGAATCGCCGCCCGCGACCGCGCGCGTTTTGACTCGGGAGGGGTGGAGCATGTACAGTGTACAGTGTATAATTTGTTGCAAAGATAAGCTCACCTGTCGCCATGAGCTTGAGGGGGAGATGTTGTGTCCTCATGTCCGGTGTCGGGAAACTGCCATCCGACACCGCCCCCAGATGGCCGGCCGGCCAGACCCGGCCGGCGGCAGTCGCGTCTGAGTGGTCCGCGCGAGAACGTGTGCCTGAGTCGCCCGCGTGTCGAATATAGAGTCTCCGTTTCGTGGCGTGTTTGTCCCAGGGACTACGCAACACAACAAATGTGGTATTGGTTTATCTAATTTATCAAGATAAACGCCCCCAAAAAAACAATTCGAAAGCAATATATTTCGAAAACATAGACTCGCATATTCAGTATAGATTGCGAGAAGTAGAACAAATGAAAATATCGTGTTGTTATGACCGAAAGAAGAAAATAAATAAACATCACGTCATCATGAACGTCAAAGACTGGCTCGCAATTCATATCTACAGAGTGAAGCTGAAGACCTTGATCTCGTCTGATCTGGATTGAATACATGGATTGAAAACATGGATAATGGAAAATGTTCAGTTTACGAAGCCAAAGTCGTATTTTTGTTTCCTCATGGTTGTGTTGAGAGCTTATTGAGCACCGGTCATAAACTCCACCACGCCACCATATTGCAGCAATATGCTGCGGTACAGTATAAGTGCCAGGAATGCATTGTTTATACTTCAGTATAAGCTGTTCCGCATTGCAGCAATATGCTACGGTACATCCTAAGTGCCAGGAATGAAATGGTTTATAATAGACTGTTCCGCATTGCAGCAATATGCTACGGTACAGCCTATGTGCCAGGAATGAAATGGCTTGCAATAGGCTGGTCTACATTGCAGTAATGAGCTGCGGCACATTCTGAGTGCAGGAATAAACGGTAGCATGTCCAGTCCAGTCACTAAAGGTCGGTTCGGTAAAATCAGTAGAGATGAGTATTCTGCTCCGATTGATTCGCACCAGGTTTTAGTTTTATCTCGACCTAAATAGCGTTGCCACAGGTAACCTAAAAAGTTAATATGCCATTCCTATAAATTTGAGAAGAAAAAAATGGCATTGACAATTGTTGAGTCGTCAAACAGCAAGGAACCTAAAGGAGGTGTTAACGCTAGTGTTCGTTTGTTCGAGCATATGCATGCAGAGGCGCATCCAAGGGGGAGGGTAAAATGGGCATTGCCCCCCCCCCCCCCTCCCTCCCCCCGCTTCCCCCACCCAAACGAAAATTGGGAGGGGGGAACAAAAGTATGTTTTGTCCCCCCCCCCAAGTTGGAGCAAAAGTTGCCATTTTTATCTTTCCAAAATGCATTTTAGCTGTTTTTAGCACTACAATTTGCTTATAAAAAAAATGAAAAAATGCACATACAATTTGTGTATAATTAATAGCGAAGTAAAGCCGAGCGACTGTAATAAGTCTGTTACGTTATGCTTCGGAAAGATGCTAATATTTGCGTTACCTTGTGACAATCCCTGACTGATGTATCCGTCTAACTGTTGTCGGTACATGGTCAGTAGAGATCCAGCAAATCTTGAAAAATATGGTCCAGACTACGTGCAGCACCATTCAAGAGATGTAGTGTAACGAGTTGCAATTGGTAACGTTTCGCTGTTATCAACGCTGGCATTTACTCTACTCGCTGCTGGCTGAAGTATACCGATACTGGCAATGTATTCGGATTGCGAGCCTACGCACCATTGCTACACCACTGTTGTCACTGTCGTTATATTTTTCATCAAATGCTAGCACGCAGGTATGGATTTTTGCATCTCTTATTGCGCGTATTGCTATCTGGCATTGTCTTGTCCTCTCATCCTTTCCATATATAGCGATTTCCTTTCAGTATGAGCACGTTGTATACAACTCCGCAAGAATTTTTCGTCTTACCATTGTCAGTATAATCAAACGGCCGCTGACAAGTCGTCTCCAAAGATGAATTTGTAATACCCTCATTCGCAACGCTTTGGTTCTCCCAGGCACGTAGCCAGGATTTTTATCAGGGTGAGGGGGGGGGGGCACGCCGGTAGTAAAAACCAATTTCGCTCTTCAGCCATATGTTGTTGACCGGGGGGGGGAGGGGAAGGGGGGAAGGGGGTCGGGTCGGGTCGTCAGAGAATCTCATTTTATCTAGTGTCAATTTATTTTGTTCAGGGGGGCCATCGCCCCCGTCCCCCTTCTCCTTAGCTACGTCCCTGGTTTTTCCACAGCATGCGGACACGAGCATGACCGCCGGCCGTGGCACAGAGCAGCTGCAACCTGCTATGATATGTTGTGACCCGCGCCCTTCAACCTACTCCGTCCTCTCATGCCAAGTCGTCCTGGGTATGTACCTACCACCATGCACGGATGTTATACATTGATGTTATTAAAGCTGGAAATGTGCACTTTCTCGTTTTCCCACATTTTGCCTGAGACGATCCTATCACATCCTGCCAGCTGCCACTGGATCAGCATGCATCTTGTTTGTGCGCTTTACCGATTATGCCAAATCCTTCGTTGAATATTTTACACAAATACATTCATATATACTTTCGCTGAAGATAGCGTTTTAGCTATGGTTGTATTTCGTATTTTCATAAAGATATTCCTAGCCTATATGTCCAGTGAGATATTCAGTTTTGTTAAACCCGCGCCGTGCCGGTGCTCGGCGCCACCTTCGCCGTGCCGGGGGAAGGGGGGTGTTTAGACACCCCCTACTCTAACTCGAAAACTAAAAGGGCTAGAAAGACGCAGAAAAGGCGTTAAAAATCTCTCGACAAGCATATCCGAAAGTACTTCAGATTTTGTCTTCTTCTAAAGCCAATATTGAGGTCACCAGAGGTCCTCATAGGTCAAATTTTCCAGTTTTAGGCTTCGCTCCAGAAACCCCAAGATATCACAGGAACTATGATAGCTAGGAACAAACATAAAAGAGCAATGGAAAGCTCTTGAAACATGAAATCATCAAAAAGCCCTCAGATTTCAGCTTAGGTCAATAGTTTGGGCTCCAGAGCTCATCAAATGTCAAAAAGCCTATTTTTTACAAAACAGTTTTCACGAATAGCTTTTTCCCTAATAAAGACAAGGCAATAATTTTGATGCCATTGTGTTTGTCTCGTCAAGGCACTTCGAGTCATATTAGTGTTGACCAGGTTAGGTCAACCTAAAACTAGATCAGATCATGTTGCATATGGGAAGACGTGCCTCGACGAGACAAACACATTGGTGTCGGTTTCACTTCTCTATCGTCATTATGTCGAGAGTTATTGACATACAACTGTTGGTGACCTTGGATGACCTCGGCTGGTCCTGTAGGGGTCACTGAACAAAAATGGTACCTATGTCATCAATAATGGCCTATAATAACATGATTCAGAAGGAATTAGACTGACATATTGCGTGTCCTTGGAAAAGGAAGCATTGACATATTTCCGCATTGACTTATAATGAAGAGGTCACGAAATTGACCCGACCTTAGGTCGCTGATATAAAAAAAAATCCAAGATAAACGAATTGTAGATATATATATATATATATGACGTTATAAAATCTTGTAAGTGTAAAACCGATCATCCAAAAACTGTGACTGTGGTACTACCACAAGTTTTTTTGGGACGAGGGATCACGTGACCTGGTCTGGTGACCTGACCTGAGATGACCCAAGGTATTTTTTTAAATAAATAATGTGGGCAATTGATGCCCGAACAGTTGTGCCAAGCACGGCGGCACTGCGCGCCGCCGTTTTGCGCTATCCTCGAAAAACGACGGGGTCTAACCCCCCTCCCCCCGGCACGGCGCGGGTTAAAGGGCTAACGTTCTAATGATCATCGTTTTCACCTTCGAGCATCTGAATCACTTACGACTGTTGGTGACGACGTGGCATTAAGTGACATCCAGATCGCGGCAAGGCTCATATTCGTGATGGTAGCGTAGCTCCGTGTATGTGTTACAAGTCCGTCGTATTTTGATAATTTAGTGACTAAGCACTTTACATTATCGTACGAACGCTAAGGAGGCGTAATAGCCGAGTGGTTAAGACGTCTGGCTCTCACGTGGGGAGCCCGTGTTTCGAACCCCGATAGAGCTATGGCCCCTGGGCGCTAATATGACCAATGTGTTCGCTGGCGAGTCCATAAGAGTTGGCGACAAAGTGTGTCGTCAATTCTTTTATAAAAAAGGAAAAGGATCGTACGAACGTTAAATGTATAACCGTATTTTCTGGAGGTGATATGTTATACACAATATGGTTATTCATATTTGTTCACACGGTGTATTTGATCGTCTTATGATCCTATTCCTATGTAACAAAAGTGAAATTAGGTTACAAACCTGACCCGGTAAACAACAGGAGCATTTTCGCGCAAATGCGCGGAATTCCGAAAATGATTGTACCGATTGGCACCACTATAACCTACATTTAACCTGACCTCTGGAATCCGGCCCACCACCGTAGTGGCGAACTGTCCGATACCTGACCTTGACAGTGCCTCTGTCCCTGGTGTACCAATGTCCCAACAGGCGGTATAAAAGGACGGCTGAAGCCAGGACCGGCATCAGATCACCACTGACAAGCATCAGAAGCACAAACATGAAGCTGGTGAGTGAACACAAAATATATCAGAGTAAAACGTTGGGCATTCTTCTGCATTACCGTATGAAATCATAGTACGTAGTACATAAATATAGATCTTCAAAGAATGCTCAGGAGACGTATATAGTACTGAATGAAAAACAGTCGTGTGTTTGCAAATTTAAATAAATGTCGATTGCATTAATTGGTTCTATTATAACTTAAACCTAATACAATGGAATAATGATTCAACAATGAAAACAACAAAAGGATTCAACAGTCTAGTATACGTCGCTATAATATTATCTGACACCTAGACTAAACATCGTTGTTTCAGTTTATTTTCGCCGCCGTTCTGGCCGTGGCTGCCGCCGCCCCGTCTGATCCCTCCTACGAACGGGACATCATTGAAATCCTCAGACAGAACATCAATCACAACGACGATCTCTCCTACCAGCAGTCGTAAGTAACTATTTGTAGTCAGTGAATTTGAGATTATAAAGTACCAGTGATTTAAAAATGAGCAAAAGCCCTTCTTTCATGGTCTTATTGCACATAACATGGAAATAGATTGCAGCAAATATCGTAACAACTTACGTTTCTAAATCACTTCCTTGAAGTCCCATTAGATAATTGAGTTTAGAAATGTGTCATATTTTCTGAACGGCCAGTACATATTCCGAATATTCACTATCGGCAACACAAGAACTGATATATGCGTCATCTTTTCCTACCAGTTTCGAAACTGAGAACGGCATCTCTGTGTCGGAGTCTGGCCAGCCGGAGGATGACGACAGCTACAGCGTGTCGGGCCAGTTCAGCTACACGGCTCCCGACGGCGTCACCTACACGGTGGTGTACTCGGCCGGCGAGGACGGCTTCCAGGCGCAGGGGGACCACCTGCCCACCCCTGTGCCCACCCAGTACCCCACACCAGAGGTGTCTGACGATGGCGACGATGAGCAGGAGGAGGAGGAGAGGGAGGAGGAAGTCCGTGCTTCCTATGAGGAGCCCCAGTATGAGCGTGTTATCGTCGGCTACAGGACTACCAACAACTAGTCAGACATGTTTTATTGGATCTACTGCTTTCTGAGTTCTGCTGTTGTTTTATGTTCTTTAAAATGCGACCAGTTTCAGTTCCGAGTATTTATTGTATGTGAAGTATGCCATTTTTGTTTGTTCTGTTCTACAATATATGCTTTGAAGTTCATATGCATTTCGTACATATATCATTCAAACAAATAACAAATGAGGGCAGTCTAGGAACGATAACACCTTTATCAGGCTGTCTTATCACAGCCCATAACCAATGGTAATGGGTTCGATGGATTGATGAGGATGTGACATAGGCGTAGGAACAGGGGGGGGGGAGGAACATGGCCCCCTCACTTTTCGGCCAACATTTTTGCTAAAATATTTTATTTCGCTTGGTGAGAAAATAAATATGGCAAAAGGTTCGCCAAGGCGAGGAGATCCCAAATCTGCAAAGAAATCTTACATATGTGCGTTGTGTTTCTCTCAAGACGAGATCAAAGTTTCACTGCCCCCCCCCCCCTCCGTACCACCCACACACTTTTGGGGACGTTCCTACATCCCTTGGATGTGAGGATGAGAATGGATTATGAGGAGTGAGAATTGCAATCCCCACTCCTCATCATTCTATCATCGGATGTCACCCAACTGCGTCTGAAGCAATCCTACTAGGATTTCTATAGAAACGAAAGGCTGGGACATTTTGAGGATATAATTACGTGAGCTTGACTATCCCCCCTAATTGTATTTGTTGTATAGTATACATGTATATATGAGGTAGATAGGTATGTTGTATGTGGTATGTGAATATATGTATAAAAGTATAGTATACATGTATATATGATGTAGATAGGTATGTGCTATGCGCGGTTGTATTTGTTGTATTTGTTTTATATACCCCGACTCGACTAATTGATTGGCATGTTGATGTGCGCAGCCTACTTGAATTTCTACCATCTTGGAAGTGCATGTGTGCCGAATGCAGGTTACTGGATATTTGAATATTTATGTTTTTTGCTAACTGGTGACAAAAATGGAAAATAATACATTTATGGCTGATGAAGGCGCAAACCGAAAGCTCCCTAATTTGACTTTGTCTTTTTTAAATATTTTTTCGGCATTATGAGAATAAGGTTACTTATTATTGTTATTGTAATATCTCCCTACTGTTGGATTCAGAATGGTCAAACATGTTTTGATGACCAAATCATAGCAGGTCCCAAAAAATCCGGGAAAAATCATCGGATTTTGTATTCTTGCGCATTTACGGAAACCAGTCACATTGCCAAATGCCTGTGCATGTGCTAATAAGGGGTATTCATACTTGAAGATGTTAAATGTGGTATTGGTTTGGATAATTTATCAATATATACGCCAAAAAAACTATTTTTCGAAAGCAATATATTTCGAAAACATAGACTCGCATATTCAGTATAGATTGCGAGAAGTAGAGCAAATGAAAGTATGGTGTTGTTATGACCGAAAGAAGAAAATAAATTAATATCTCGTCATCATGCACGTCATAGACTGGCTCGAAGTCCATATCTGCAGAGTGAAACTGAAGATCCTGATCTGGTCTGATCTGGATTGAATACATGGATTGAAAACATGGATAATGGAAAATGTTCAGTACACGAAAACGAAGTCGTATTTTTGTTTCCTGATGGTTGTGGATGGAGCACCGGTTATAAACTCCACGACGCCACCATATTGCAGCAATATGCTGCGGTACAGTATAAGTGCCAGGAATGCATTGTTTAGACTTTAGTATAGGCTGTTCCGCATTGCAGCAATATGCTACGGTACAGCCTAAGTGCCAGGAATGAAATGGCTTGTTATAGGCTGGTCTGCATTGCAGCAATATGTTGCGGCACATTCTGAGTGCAGGAATGAAATGGCTTGTAATAGACTGGTCTACATTTCAGTAAAGAGGTGCGGCACAGTCTGAGTGCTGGAATGAAATGGCTTGTAATAGGCTGGTCTGCATTGCAGTAATGAGCTGCGGCACAGTATGAGTGCAGGAATGAAATGGCTTGTAATACGCTGGTCTGCATTGCAGTAAAGAGCTGCGGCACAGTCTAAGTGCAGGAATGAAATGGCTTGTTATAGGCTGGTCCGCATTGCAGTAATGAGCTGCGGTACAGTCTGAGTGCTGGAATGAAATGGCTTGTAATAGGCTGGTCTACATGGCAGTAATGAGCTGCGGCACATTCTGACTGCAGGAATGAAATGGATTGTAATAGGCTGGTCTGCATTGCAGTAATGAGCTGCGGCACAGTCTGAGTGCAGGAATGAAATGGATTGTAATAGGCTTGCCTACATTGCAGTAATGAGCTGCGGCACATTCTGAGTGCAGGAATGAAATGGCTTGTAATAAGCTGGCCTGCATTGCAGTAATGAGCTTCGGCACAGTCTGAGTACAGGAATGAAATGGCTTGCAATAGGCTGGTCTACTTTGCAGTAATGAGCTGCGGCACAGTCTGAGTGCAGGAATAAACGGTAGCATTTCCAGTCCAGTCACTAAAGGTCGGTTCGGTATTATATAATCCTGCATGAGGCCGGTGTAAATACATTTTCAAGACCGAAGTGCTTTCTTGATTTTTGAACGAGGCCGAAAGCCGAGATAATTTTTTTTAGAAAGCACAGAGGTCTTGAAAATTTATGCCGGCCGAGTGCGGTATGATTTTTACCATATGCCGCGTACATCATTCAATGTTTTTCATATATTTTCCAATCATGACTAAGTCCTTACCAGAGAGGGAAATGTCACATTTTGATTTAGGCTTTAACTTCGATGAAATTGAAGAAGCCTTGGAAGCGAAGTCGACAAAGCTTTCAAAATTCCAGTCAGGTTTGTTATCACACACACAGTTTTCACGCGCTCTGGTAAAATAAAATTGCCCTAGGGCATTTTTCTTTTATCGAGTTATACCACACCTCTCGGGACAATGTATTTTTATATCCCCGGCATATGGTAAAATCAGTAGAGCTGATAATTCTGCTCCGATTGATTTACATCACGTTTTAGTTTTATCTCGACCTAAATAGCGGTGCCACAGGTAACCTAAAACATTAATATGCTATATTTGCCTATAATTTTGAGAACAATAAACGACATTAACAATGGTTGAGTCGTCATACAGCAAGGAATCTAAAGGGGGTGTTAACAAGGCTGTTCGTTTGTTCGAGCATATGCATGACGTATACCATCATGGCAGCACAACCTAACTCGTTGCATTAACCTACCCTAGTTTAGAAAAATGTCCAAATTTACAAACAAAATAACTGAACATTTTCCAATAGATTTATTTACTCATCCCCTCGGCAAATGTCACCAAGATAGCACGACCACCCAACACACATTGTCAACGTATACAATGTCCAGCTAGGAGCCTTAACCCACCATTGACTGTGGGGGGGGGGGGGCGTTTAACACCCCTTGGTTAATTTTTGTAATAGCTCAAACACCAATAGCGCTATCAACGTGAAACTTCGGATACCTTCTTCAACATCTATTTGACGTCTTCTGAACAAACATAACAATTTCGTCAAGAAATGTCCAGTTATATCGAAATTAGTGACGTCACTACACACGAGTTTTACACCAAAGTCAGCTAAAATGTAACAGACCGTACAAATGCATATTTTTAGAAAAATGCAACCCAAAAACGAAAAAAATAGCAAATGGCAAGGGGTACAACATGGCTATCTCGGAATTTCGATTTTTTACCCCAACAAAATGGGAGGGGGAAATGCCCACAAAATCATGTTTTTCTCAAAAATATTCAAAAAACCGGAATATATGCCAGAGAACCGCATATGTAAAGCTATCATACCAAATTTCAGAATGATATCACTTTTTATGACTGACTTATGGCATCTAAAGTATAGGTTACTCATGCCGGCATGTTTAACAAATGCGTTTTTTGGTCATTATTGACCACATAGAGCTAGGTAAATGGAACCGCTGTATTTCTGATACAAAACTAGTCTAGAAACATGTCTTGTTTATTTCGATTTATCAATTAAAATTTGTGACCTTCCGTGATCTGAACTTGACCTGAGCTTGCCATTCACTTCACGTAAATAAAGTCAGGTGGTAAAATAACTATCACTATTTACTTCTACGTGTAAAATAACCCATAAAACATGTGTTGCATGATTTTCGTACATATTTTGAGCATAGTGACCATTTCTGACCTGACCCTGACCTTGACCTTGGCCAACAATCTCACTTTAGCTCATGGGGGATGTGTATTATACCTTTGGCAGCACTTTGGGTGATCATGGTCACAATCGAAGGCTTTGGATGGAAAGTATGGCCCAAAAACTCAAATAAGTCGATGTTGTCCTTGGACCTGACCGTGACGTGACATTTGACCTCACTTTGACATTTTTGAATATGCTTTATATTCATCTCTTTGAGAGCTTTCGATCACCGCCTTGCGCGTCTGCTGCGATCATTGGTTCGGAAGATAACCAGGGGGCGTTTAACACCCCCCCTCTCCCTCCAGTCAATGGCGTTCTGCTGAGACCACAGTCAATGCCGGGTTAAAGACAATGCAGGACCCTGCATATGTATTGCTTCATTCAGCAATTACATTGAAAACCTATTCATTTAGCATGACTACCAAGTCTAGTTAAAATATTCCTGTGACGGATAAATAACAAAGATCTGATGAACAACGTATAAGTAGAAATAAATGTGTATGATGGTCGCTGCCGCAAAAACAAACACGCAGAAACAATCTTAAATATTATGCAGGTATTTTTAGAACAAGAATTTATATTAATGGAGCTTCCTGGAAATGTTTTTATTCTCCATTTTATGTATAACGTCTTGGCCCCAGTATATCCCAGTAACAGTTTTATATTCTAGTTAAAATGTGCCACTGCCGAAAAACTAATTTGATGATTCAGTAGCAAAGAAAATAAATTTGGCTTGGAATAACCATCATCTATAGAAGACTGTCAAGAACATACGAGCAGCCATTCCCCCAAACATATTTTTTTTGATGAGATAATGACGGTATGTGTTAAATGTGGGTGTTGTAGTCAAGCCACTAATGCACAGTTATTTGATCCAGAAATGACTGACAACTTATGAATATTGCAATTTTGTATCCTAGAACCAATTGTTATACAAAGAACCACTTTCGTCGCACTTGTGTTGGTCATAGCTTCTTTGCTAACCCACATTCAATCTGTTCTCTGGAATCCGGCCCACCACCGTAGTGGCGAACTGCCCGATACCTGACCTTGACAGTGCCTCTGTCCCTGGTGTACCAATGTCCCAACAGGCGGTATAAAAGAACGGCTGAAGCCAGGACCGGCATCAGATCACCACTGACAAGCATCAGAAACACAAACATGAAGCTGGTGAGTGAACACAACATATATCAGAGTAAAACGATACGAGTATTCTTCTACATTGCCGTATGAGATCATAGAGCGTTGTAGTACATAATATATATATATATATATATATATATATATATATATATATATATATATATATATATATATATATATATATATATATATATATTTATTTATATATATTTATATATATATATATATATATATATATATATATATATATATATATATATATATATATATATATATATATCTTGGAAGTGTTGGCGAGATGTATATAGTACCGAATTAAAAGCGGTCATGTGTTTGTAAATTTCAATAAATGTCGATTGCATTAATTGGTTCTATTATAACAAAAACCTAAGACAATGGAATAATGATTCAACAATGAAAACAACAAAATGATTCAACAGCCTAGTATACGTCGCTATAATATTAAATGACACCTAACTAAACATCGTTGTTTCAGTTTATTTTCGCCGCCGTTCTGGCCGTGGCTGCCGCCGCCCCGTCTGATCCCTCCTACGAACGGGACATCATTGAAATCCTCAGACAGAACATCGACCACAACGACGATCTCTCCTACCAGCAGTCGTAAGTAACTATTTGAATTAATTAACTTTGAGTTATAAAGTACTAGTGATCTAAAAATGAGCAGAAGCCCTTCTTTCATGGTGTTATTGCATATAACATGGAAATAGATTGCAGCAAATATCGTAGCAACATACGTTTCTAAATCGCTTCCTTCTAGTCTCATCAGATAATTGAGTTTAGAAATGTGACATATTTACTGAACGGCCAGTACATATTCCAAATATTCACTATCGGCAATACAAGTACTAATATATGCGTCATCTTTTTCCATCAGTTTTGAGACTGAGAACGGCATCTATGTGTCGGAGTCTGGCCAGCCGGAGGATGACGACAGCTACAGCGTGTCGGGCCAGTTCAGCTACACGGGTCCCGACGGCGTCACCTACACGGTGGTGTACTCGGCCGGCGAGGACGGCTTCCAGGCGCAGGGGGACCACCTGCCCACCCCCGTGCCCACCCAGTACCCCACACCAGAGGTGTCTGACGATGGCGACGATGATCAGGAGGAAGAGGACGAGGAGGAGGTCCGTGCTTCCTACGAGGAGCCCACAGTATGAGCGTGTCATCGTCGGCTACAGGTCTCGCAGCAACTAGACAGACATATTGTATCGGATCTACTGCTTTGTGAGTTCTGCTGTTGTTTGATGTCCTTTAAAATGTGACCAGTTTGATTACCTAGTATTTATTTTGTTTGTGGTGTGCAATATGTTTGTTCTGGTCTATACAATATATGTTTCAAAGTCCAGATGCATTTCGTACATATATCATTCAAACAAACCACAGATAAGGGCAATCTAGGAACGATAACACCTTTATCAGGCTGTCTTATCACAGCCCATAACCAATGGTAATGGGTTTGATGGATTGATGAGGATGTGACTAGGCCTAGGAACAGGGGGCCAGGGGGGGACCGACCCCCTCATTTTTCGGTCAACATTTTTGCCAAAATATTTTATTTCGCTTAGTGAGAAAATAAATAGGGCAAAAGGTTCGCCAAGGTAAGAAGATCCTAAATCTGCAAAGAAATCTGGCATAGGTGCGTTGTGTTTCTCTCAAGACGAGATCAAAATTTGCACTGCCCCCCCCCCCTCCCTCGTCCAACACACACACTTTTGGGGACGTTCCTACATCCCTGGGAATGTGAGGATGAGAATGGATTATCAGGAGTGAGAATTACAATCCCCACTCCTCATCATTCTATCATCGGCTGTCACCCAACTGCGTCTGAAGCAATGCTACTAGGATTTCTATAGAAACGAAAGGCTGGAACATTTTGATGATATAACTACGTGAGTTGTACTGTTCGATTCAGAATGGTCAAAAACGTTTTGATGACCAAATCACAGAGAGTCTTAATAAAAAAAACGGGTAAATTCATCGGATTTTGTATTATTCCACATTAACGGAAACCAGTCACATTGCCAAATTGCTGGGAATGTGCTAATAGGGGTAATTCGTACCTGAAAATGTTAAATGTGGTATTGGTTTATCTAATTTATCAAGATAAACGCCCCCAAAAAACAATTCGAAAGCAATATATTGCAGCAATGTGTCCTCATGTCCGGTGTCGGGAAACTGTCATCCGACACCGCCCCCAGATGGCCGGCCGGCCAGCCCCGGCTGGCGGCAGTCGCGTCTGAGTGGTCCGCGCGAGAACGTGTGCCTGAGTCGCCCGCGTGTCGAATATAGAGTCTGTTTCGTGGCGTGTTTGTCCCAGGGACTACGCAACACTACAGATGTGGTATTGGTTTATCTAATTTATCAAGATAAACGCCCCCCAAAAAACATTTTGAAAGCAATATATTTCGAAAACATAGACTCACATATTCAGTATAGATTGCGAGAAGTAGAGCAAATAAAAGTCTGGTGTTGTTATGACCGAAAGAAGAAAATAAATAAACATCACGTCATCATGAACGTCAAAGACTGGCTCGCAATTCATATCTACAGAGTGAAGCTGAAGACCATGATCTGGTCGGATCTGGATTGAATACATGGATTGAAAACATGGATAATGGAAAATGTTCAGTATCCGAAGCCAAGGTCGTATTTTTGTTTCCTCATGGTTGTGTTGGGAGCTTATTGAGCACCGGTCATAAACTCCACGACGCCACCATATTGCAGCAATATGATGCGGTACAGTATAAGTGCCAGGAATGCATTGTTCAGATTTCAGTATAGGCTGTTCCGCATTGCAGCAATATGCTGCGGTACAGTATAAGTGCCAGGAATGCATTGTTTATACTTCAGTATAGGCTGTTCCGCATTGCAGCAATATGCTACGGTACAGCCTAAGTGCCAGGAATGAAATGGCTTGCTATAGGCTTGTCTGCATTGCAGTAATGAGCTGCGGCACATTCTGAGTGCAGGAATGAAATGGCTTGTAATAGGCTGGTCTGCATTGCAGTAATGAGCTGCGGCACAGTCTGAGTGCAGGAATGAAATGGCTTGTTATAGGCTGGTCTACATGGCAGTATTAAGCTGCGGCACAGTCTGAGTGCAGGAATAAACTTGTAGCATTTCCAGTCCAGTCACTAAAGGTCGGTTCGGTATAATCAGTAGAGATGAGTATTCTGCTCCGATTGATTCGCATCAGGTTTTTATTTTATCTCGACCTAAATAGCGTTGCCACAGGTAACCTAAAAAGTTAATATGCCATTCCTATAAATTTGAGAAAAATAAATGGCATTGACAATGGTTGAGTCGTCAAACAGCAAGGAGCCTAAAGGAGGTGTTAACACTAGTGTTCGTTTGTTCGAGCATATGCATGCAGAGGCGGATCCAAGGGGGAGGGTAAAATGGGAAATTGCACTGTGAACACTGTGATTCACTCTCCAATATTGGATCTCTGCCAGCTCAGGGCAGGTGACCTCTTGACCCTCGAGACAGACGGCCCTGACCACCACCCGGGTCGCGGCGCATTCCATTCCGACAACGCCCCGCGCTCCCTCCCTCCCCCTCCCTAGGTCACGCACCTGCCAGACAGCCACAATGGGTACCAACCTACCGTGGGGAAACCATCTTGTTTGTGCCTATCGCGACCGTAGCGCCACGTGGTGGCAAGGGAAGATCATTATGAGACCGACTGTACCTACCACCATGCACGGATGTTATACATTGATGTTATTAACCCGCGCGGCGCTGGGGGGGGGGGGTAAATTTTACCCCCCCCCCCCCCTCCCGGATTTTCTCCATAACTTGAAAACTATGACAGATATCAAAATGAAACTTTCGGTACCTTATGGTACATCAATTCTACATCTTGTGTTGCAATTTGTTTTAAAATTCGTGAGAATTTTGAGGAGATAATGACGTTTTAGTGACGTCATATCAAGTCATTTTTGGTGAAAAAACGTTAAATGTTTGCAAAAAATCTTAGAAAATAGCGTATTGATGCAAATTGCGAATAAAAAGCGTCAAAAGAAAGCAAATAACATTGTCTTTAACATGGCTATCTCAGATGTTCAAAATTTTGGGTTTTTGACCCCCAAAAATGCAAAAAACTGATTTTTGGGGAAGAATTTCCACAAAAGTTTTTGTTTTAAGATTTTCAAAAAACCGGAAGATATATTAGAGAACCGAGTATGAACCATGTTCAAACCAAATTTCAAAGCAATTTCTTTATTTTTGACTGACTTATGGCTCTCTAAGAATAAGTAACTCATGACGTCATTTTTTTAATTGCGTTTTTTGGCTTTTGCTGACCAGATACAGACAAATAAATGCCACCACTGTATTTCGAAGACAAAACTAGCCTAGAAACATGCAATGTTTATTTAGATTAATCAATTTCAAATTTTGACCTTATTGTGACCTGACCTTGACCTGGGGGAAATTATATGGTGTCAAGCTAGGAAAATGGCTGCTTCTATCGAATTATACGTGTAAAATAACCCATACAACATGTGTCGCATGGCTTTCGTAGACCTGTGACCTTTTGTGACCTGACCTTGACCTTGACCTTTGCTTAAAATTTCACTTTTACTTATGCGGGAGATGCATTGTACATTTGGGAGCACTTTGTGAGATAACAGTTGCAATACAAGGCTTTGGATGGAAAGTATAGCCCAAAAACCCAAATACTTACATTTTGACACTTGACCTGACCGTGACCTGACATGTGACCTTATGTTAATATTTTCGGGCATGCGTTAGATTCTTCTCACTGAGAGCTTTCAATCCCCGCCTTGCGCATCTCGCTGCGGTTATTGGTTCGGAAGATACGAGGGGGTAAAATTTACCCCCCAGCGCCGCACGTTCGGATGGAGACCCCAGCGCCGCGCGGGTTAAAGTTGGAAATGTGCACTTTCTCGTTTCCCCACATTTTGCTGAGACGATCCTATCACATCCTGCCAGCTGCCACTGGATCAGCATGCATCTTGTTTGTGCGCTTTACCGATTAACGCCAACCGTCACCAAACATATGGAAAGAGTGAAATTGGAACCTCAAACGCATTCACATTCAGTCATTTTTAGCACATCCAGCCGGGACAGGTATACCAGTTGTGGTACGAAGAGTTCATGCCAAATCCTTCGTTGAATATTTTACACAAATACATTCATATATACTTTCGCTGAAGATAGCGTTTTAGCTCTGGTTGTATTTCGTATTTTCATAAAGATATTCCTAGCCTATATGTCCAGTGAGATATTCAGTTTTGTTAACCCGCGCCGTGCCGGTGCTCGGCGCCACCTTCGCCGTGCCGGGGGGAGGGGGGGGGGGGGGGGGTATGTGTGTGTTTAGACACCCCCTACTCTAACTCGAAAACTAAAAGGGCTAGAAAGACGCAGAAAAGGCGTTAAAAATCTCTCGACAAGCACATCCGAAAGTACTTCAGATTTTGTCTTCTTCTAAAGCCAATATTGAGGTCACCAGAGGTTCTCATGGGTCAAATTTTCCAGTTGTAGGACTTCGCTCCAGAAACTCCAAGATATCACAGGAACTATGATAGCTAGGAACAAACATAAAAGATCAATGGAAATCTCTTGAAACATGAAATGTTCAAAAAGCCCTCAGATTTCAGCTTAGGTCAATAGTTTGGGCTCCAGAGCTCATCAAATGTCAAAAAGGCTATTTTTGACAAAGCAGTTTTCACGAATAGCTTTTTCCCTAATAAATACAAGGCAATAATTTTGATGCCATCGTGTTTGTCTCGTCAAGGCACTTCGACTCATATTAGTGTTGACCAGGTTAGGTCAACCTAAAACTTTGACCTCAGATCAAGGTCAAGTGGCGACCCAAGTAGATCATGTTGCATATGGGAAGACGTGCCTCGAAGAGACAAACACATTGGTGTCAGTTTCACTTCTCTATCGTCATTATGTTGAGAGTTATTGACATACAACTGTTGGTGACCTCGGATGACCTCGGCTGACCCTGTAGGGGTCACTGAACAAAAATGGTACCTATGTCATCAAGAATGGCCTATTATAACATGATTCAGAAGGAATTAGACTGATATATTGCGTATCCTTGGAAAAGGAAGCATTAACATATTTCCGCATTGACTTATAATGAAGAGGTCACGAAATTGACCCGACCGTAAGTCGCTGATATAAAAAATCCAAGATAAACGAATTGTAGATATATATGACGTTATACAATCTTGTAAGTGTAAAACCGATCATCCAAAAACTGTGACTGTGGTACTACCACAAGTTTTTTGGAAGGTGGGATCACGTGACCTGGTCTGGTGACCTGACCTGAGATGACCCGAGGTATTTTTTTATTAATAATGTGGGCAATTGATGCCCGAACAGTTGTGCCAAACACGGCGGCACTGCGCGCCGCCGTTTTTCCGCTATCCTCGAAAAACGAGGGGGGTTGTCTAAACACCCCCCCCCCCTGCCCCGGCATGGCGCGGGTTAAAGGGCTAACGTTCTAATGATCATCGTTTTCACCTTCGAGCATCTGAATCACTTACGACTCTTGGTGACGACATGGCAATAAGTGACATCCAGATCGCGGAGAGGCTCATATGCGTAATGGTAGCGTAGCTCCGTGTATGTGTTACAAGGCCGTCGTATTTTGATAATTTAGTGACTAAGCACTTTAAATTATCGTACGAACGCTAAGGGGGCGTAATAGCAGATTGGTTAACCCGCGCACTGCAGGGGGGGTTGATTTCCGCCCCCCCTCAGGTTTTTCAAAGATAGCGAAAAAAAACGGCGGCGCGCAGCGCCGCCGGGTTTTGGCTCACCTGTTAGGACATCAATTGCACACACTTTGAAAAAAAAATAACCTCGGGTCATCTCAGGTCAGGTCACCAGACCAGGTCAAGTGACCCCACCTCCAAAACTGTTTGCAGTTGTGCCAAAGCCAGAGTTTTTCACCGATCAGTTTCAAACTTACAGGATGTCATGAAGGCATAAGTACTTACAATTCGTATATCTCGCAATTTTGATATCGGTGACTTAAGGTCAGGTCAATTTCGTAACCTCCCCATAATAAGTCAATGGGGAAATATACAAATGCTTCCTATTTCAAAGATATGCATGATACTAGTCCAATTACTTCAGGATCATGTTATTATAGGATATGCTTGATGATCCAAGTGTAATTTTTGTTCAGTGACCCCTATTGGGTCATTTGAGGCCATGCGAGGTCACCATCACTTTTTTATCAATAACTCCCGACATAATGAAGATAGAGAAGTAAAACAGACATCAATGTGTTTGTCTCGTCGAGATACGTCTTCCCATATGCAACATGCTCTACTTGGGTCACCACTTGACCTTGACCTGAGGTCAAATTGTTAAGTTGACTTAACAAGTTGACTTGACAAGTATATCATTCGAAGCGCCTTGACAAGATAAACACAATGGCGTAAACAGTTTTCCGTTATCTGTATTAACTAAAAAGTTAATCGCAAAAAAAAACATTTTTTCCTTTTTGACTTCTGGAACCTCAAATAATGACCTGATATCAAATCTGAGGACACCTTGGTGATTGAAAATTTAACTGTCTGGCGTTTGATTTTTTCCGTTTGTTTCTAACTAGGATCGTTTCTGAGATATATGGGAATTTCTGGAGCGATGTCCTAAAACAGGAAAAAATGGAAAATTTGACCTTTGATGACCTCTGGTGACCTCAATTTTTATCTGACCTAAAAGAACAATGAAATACTTTCGATAGAACATGTACCAATCTATCAAATGCCTTTTTCCGCTTCTCGCTACGTAGCGTAGTTTTCGAGATCTCAGGGGGGGGGCGGAAATCAACCCCCCTGCAGTTCGTGTTCGGCGCAAAGCCCCTGCAGTGCGCGGGTTAAGACGTCTGGCTCTGAAGTGGGGAGCCCGTGTTTCGAACCCCGGTAGAGCTATGGCCCCTGGGCGCTAATATGACCAATGTGTTCGCTGGCGAGTCCATAAGAGTTGGCGACCAAGTGGGTCGTCAATTCTTTTATGAAAAAGGAAAAGGATCGCACGAACGCTAAATGTATAACCGTATTTTCTGGAGGTGATATGTTATACCACGATATGGTTATCAAGATTTGTTCACACGGTGTATTTGATCGTCTTATGATCCTATTCCTATGTAACAAAAGTGAAATACGCCTATGGCATCACACTGCTTGGCGGCGCGAAATAAATAACAAGTACCTACGAATTGTATGAAAGTGTATGAAAAGCCACATTAAAATCGCTGCGAAGGCTTTTAAATAAGGCGCTTTATATATTTGTCTATTTTTAGGCTTTTGCCTATATCAGAGCTTTATTTAAACGCTTGTTCTTACTTTTAGTTGCGCTTTTAATCGCCTTTAATGTAATTATTGTATGCTGCTGTGTTTATTATACAGTATAGTTTTGTGTTTTCTCTTATTGTACCATGTGCACTTATGTAATTTGTGAGTTTTAATTTATTGCTGCATGACTTCAACCGTAAGTGGGCCCTGCGCCTGTGGTTGTTTATTCAATAAATACAAATACAAATATATGCAGACAAAATTGGGGGTTATTTTTTTCCATTTCAGCCGACCCCCCCACTAAAAAATTATCGGCGACGCCCTTGCGAGTTGGGATGAGATAACCGTTATATTACTTATATGTTATATGCTACGAAATATCGCGTTTTTGTGGGTTTTTTCTCTCCGAAAAAAAAATCCTTAAGCTCGAATACCAAAATAAGGGGACCGGCCCAAATCCGAGGATGAAAAAATGGGGGTACTTTTCTGTCACAAAAAGATGCCCCCCCCCCCCTCACGGAGAGAGGCTGGATCCGCCAGTGGTCTCGTATTGATTATGGGGATGCAGACATTATTTTTCAGTACTACAGTAGATTACATACACTACATCTAAAAAAATGACATTTGTGATATTGCGATTTTCGGCGATGGCGCCCCCCTTGAGCGATGGCGCCCCCAACGCCAATTTGTCCGTACCACTTTTTTGGACGTGGCTGCGCCCCTGGATGTGTTCAAACTGATACGAAATGTTGGTGTCTATTAGTGTATTCGAGCCCTGAAATAATTGATCGCATCAGGTCACATCATAAGTTATCATTATGGTCTATGTGAGAATTACGGTGTACCGCATAATGCTTTTTCCCAAAATCACTTAGAGAAACAATTCTACCACCATCGCCTTCCCTTTAACCCACCGAAGGTAAGTTTGAACACAATCGGTCGGTAAACAACGAATACGTATTTGGACGGCTCGTTAAACCGATGTTAGCGCCTTTCCAGGTGACCTGAGGTCAAATGGTGACCTGGAGTAGTCAAGTCCGTTGTGCACCGTCTATAGGCTGGTGGTAATATTTAGCCGTTGAAACGACTTCAGTGAGTACTTTAAGGAAAAATGTATGCGGTACCCAAGATTTGACATCGGAGACACTCTTTGACCTCCTGAGGTCAAACGATTGACCTTAGTGATAAATGCTTTCAGAGTTCGAATACACTCATAGAAAACATTTTATATAAGTTTGAACACAATCGGCCGGTAAATAACGAATATGTATTTGAACGGCTCCTTTAATAGATATTAGCGCCTTTCCAGGTGACCTGAGGTCAAACGGTGACCTAGATAGGTCAATACTTGCGTTGTGCACCTTCCGTGGGATAAAGGGAAGGCGATGGTAGTATCATGGGTTTTCTTAGTGATTTTGGGGGAAAAAATTATGCGGTACCTCGTCATTCTCCCATAGGCCATAATGGTAACTTATGTTGTGCCCCGAGGTCCACCGGTGACCAGGGGCGGTCAGATCACTCGTTGTGAACCGTCTGTAGGCTTGTGTGAATATTTAGCCGTTGAAACGACTTCGATAAGTTCTTCAGGGAAAAAGTTATGCGACGCCCGATATTTGACCTCGCGGACACTCTTTGACCTCCTGAGGTCAAACGATTGACCTCCGCGAGACATACTTTCAGGTTTTGAATACACTCATAGACACCAACGTTTCGTATAAGTTTGAACACATCTGTACCACTTTAACCCCTTCAAAACTCTGCCGTAAACAACGCACCCTACACTCTGGACACACAGCCGCCGGTCCGCTTGGTAGCAGTTGATCATCAGCGCCATCTACAATAGCTTCAATTGTGGTGGCCCATTTTTTAATCCAGCACATTTTATATCAATCGAAGTGAACGCAACTATACGCTTGGTTGTTACTAAATTTAAAGGTTTCCTTGATATTTGTATATTTGAAGAAACAACTTTTGTTTTTACTTTTGTATCCCTATTGACTTCTCAGCACATTTGAAACTAAATAAATGCAAGTTGGAGTCATTTTTTTACTGGGTAGAGTACCCAGTAAAATTTGGGGTTTTAAATTGTACTGGGTACAGTGTACCCAGTGTACCCAGTGTACCCAGTGTACCCAGTGGTGGTTACGCCCATGTCCATCAGCATTTTGAATTGTTCACGCGCCCACGGCGCACTCACGGTCATATAATAATAGGCACACTGCTCACCACGGTCATATAAAATAGGCGCACTGCTCACCACGGTCATATAAACTAGGCACACTGCTCACCACGGTCATAAAAAATAGGCACACTGCTCACCACGGTCATATAAAATAGGCACACTGCTCACCACGGTCATAGAAAATAGGCACACTGCTCACCACGGTCATAGAAAATAGGCACACTGCTCACCACGGTCATAGAAAACAGGCACACTGCTCACCACGGTCATATAATAGGCACACTGCTCACCACGGTCATATAATATAGGCACACTGCTTACCACGGTCATATAATAGGCACACTGCTCACCACGGTCATATAATAGGCGCACTGCTCACCACGGTCATATAATAGGCACACTGCTCACCACGGTCATATAATAGGCACACTGCTCACCACGGTCATATAATAGGCACACTGCTCACCACGGTCATATAAAATAGGCACACTGCTCACCACGGTCATATAATAGGCACACTGCTCACCACGGTCATATAAAATAGGCACACTGCTCACCACGGTCATATAATAGGCACACTGCTCACCACGGTCATATACAATAGGCACACTGCTCACCACGGCCATATAATAGGCACACTGCTCACCACGGTCATATAATATAGGCACACTGCTCACCACGGTCATAGAAAATAGGCACACTGCTCACCACGGTCATATAATAGGCACACTGCTCACCACGGTCATATAATAGGCACACTGCCCACCACGGTCATAGAAAATAGGCACACTGCTCACCACGGTCATATAATAGGCACACTGCTCACCACGGTCATATAATAGGCACACTGCTCACCACGGTCATATAAAATAGGCACACTGCTCACCACGGTCATATAATAGGCACACTGCTCACCACGGTCATATAATATAGGCACACTGCTCACCACGGTCATATAATAGGCACACTGCTCACCACGGTCATATAATAGGCACACTGCTCACCACGGTCATATAATATAGGCACACTGCTCACCACGGTCATAGAAAATAGGCTCACTGCTCACCACGGTCATATAATAGGCACACTGCTCACCACGGTCATATAATAGGCACACTGCTCACCACGGTCATATAATAGGCACACTGCTCACCACGGTCATATAATAGGCACACTGCTCACCACAGTCATATAATAGGCACACTGCTCACCACGGTCATAGAAAATAGGCACACTGCTCACCACGGTCATATAATAGGCACACTGCTCACCACGGTCATATAAAATAGGCGCACTGCTCACCACGGTCATATAATAGGCACACTGCTCACCACGGTCATATAATATAGGCACACTGCTCACCACGGTCATATAATAGGCACACTGCTCACCACGGTCATATAATAGGCACACTGCTCACCACGGGCATATAATATAGGCACACTGCTCACCACGGTCATATAAAATAGGCGCACTGCTCACCACGGTCATATAATAGGCACACTGCTCACCACGGTCATATAATAGGCACACTGCTCACCACGGTCATATAATAGGCACACTGCTCACCACGGTCATATAAAATAGGCACACTGCTCACCACGGTCATATAATAGGCACACTGCTCACCACGGTCATAGAAAATAGGCACACTGCTCACCACGGTCATATAATAGGCACACTGCTCACCACGGTCATATAATAGGCACACTGTTCACCACGGTCATAAAATAGGCACACTGCTCACCACGGTCATATAATAGGCACACTGCTCACCACGGTCATATAATAGGCACACTGCTCACCACGGTCATATAATAGGCACACTGCTCACCACGGTCATACAATAGGCACACTGCTCACCACGGTCATATAATAGGCACACTGCTCACCACGGGCATATAATATAGGCACACTGCTCACCACGGTCATATAAAATAGGCGCACTGCTCACCACGGTCATATAATAGGCACACTGCTCACCACGGTCATATAATAGGCACACTGCTCACCACGGTCATATAAAATAGGCACACTGCTCACCACGGTCATATAAAATAGGCGCACTGCTCACTAGCGCAACCGCAAGTCTCACTGCACCGCCCCGCACCAACCGGCGACTCCGAGCAGCTCCGGCGGGGCGCCTCAGTCCACCCGACACCCGACCCGTCCTATATCACCTGACCTCTGCCAGAGGGAGTCGCCTTGTGCCAGAGGGCAGGAGTTAGTGCAGCCGGCGCGCCCGGCGCCCGTTGAAGAAGCGGGCGGGCGGAGGGTAGGGGGAATTGCCAGATTTGGTATCAATACCATATAGTGATATCAAATATAATATAATAGTGATTTTGCCTTACCCGGGCGAGGGTTAACCCTATTTGTAACAGGGGGGGGGGCGGATTCCCCCCCCCCCCCCCCCCTTCATGTTTTTTTTTCTCGCAGATATCTCCAGAACGGCTGGGAGCAGGCCCATGCAATTTTGGGACTTTTCCCAAAACAGATTTTCACATATGGGGTCAAATTTTTTAGTTCTTAACCTGAACAGAGGCGGTTCCAGGGCACGGTTTTGGGTGGGTTCGGCGGCGACATTTGGCGATAATACGGAAATGCGATCTTCACTGTTTCTTCCTAACTGCTTCAAGTATAAAGGAGTTACATCGGTTTACGGTGATTGCAACAAGTGCAAATTAGTTGATGTTAATGAAATATCATAAAAATTGCATGGCAGAGGCGGTTTCAGGGGCTTGAAAAAAGGGGGTGGGTGGGTTCCAGGAAGTATTCAATGCTTGGCGGGAAGCCAATAGAGCAATGCAAGGGACATTTATAGCTATCAAGATGTAAAAGATAGCTTCCGCTTCCATTATTTGCATAATGTATTACATATAGAGCTTCAGGGGCGTGTTCAGGCACATGAAAAGGGGGGGGGGTGACTGGCATGGTGATGACGATATGCCAGCGATTACGGTGCAATAGACGGTTAGCTTATAATGATTTATGCACATATGAGGCCAGAAAAGAGAATAAAGTATTTTTTTGCAGAGGCACGCTCAGGAATGGAAGAAAGGGAGTCATATTATTGCAAGGAAACATGCATGGGCCTACAATGACATAACATACTGCAGTTTTCGGATGAAACACGCACCACAGGGTACTCTACGAACGATTAAAAGATAATAGGCGAGTCCAGGTTGGGTAAAAAGGGGGCAAGCAATGTGAATTGAAGTTGTAAGTGAAATAGTCACTGTTGACTAGTTAGTATCATAATAGCGGATAATATACCTATTAAAAGGTCCTGCACCTCCCCAGTTTCGATCCTGGACACGCCTATGATGAAGTACAACATGCAACAAGGAACTATCTACGATCAGTAACTTATGTATAGTGCTGGGTAGCAACTTGCCTGCGGTTAATATTTTTTCCCAATTTGACCTCCCTTTTTCACTAACTTGGTACCGTTTATGGCAATCTTTTATATTTATAACTGTTTTGTCTACTGTCACAATAACATACCATTTCATTTATAAAAAAACATAAAAAATGGTTTTATTACGCATTTACTTCACCCCCATATTGAGTGACCTGCACACGCCTATGATTTTTGAATTTTAAAAAGTCACTGCCATATATCAATTTCCCATTCAATCTCTATCGATTCCCATCGGTTGTGTTAAAATCGGTTAATAAACATGACAGTTGTGTTGGATCACAAATACCACTAAAGTGTGTAGTTTTTGCCCCCCTGTTGCCCCCCTATCAATTTTTTAGATTTGTGTATTATTTATAAATGTAGATCGTGTTGAGGGGAACCAAACGCCGTTTCATTTTTGAAAATCGGACGGGTAGATCTCGAGATCTCCGGGGGCGGAATCCGCCCCCCCCCCCCCTGTTACAAATAGGGGTAGCCAGGAGCCTGTTACAAATAGGGTTAATTAAAGCAGCTTGGCCACCAGACTATTTATATTTGCCTTCATTTGATCAATTGAAACGTTCCATTTTTGGCGGCTCATGATAACAAAGACGTCCGGCATGCATTGTGGACTGCTGGCGCCGTTCGCGCAGCCCCCCCCCCCCCCCCCCCCCGGTAACATGTTAGACGAGTCCCCGACGTGCCCCCTTTGGGTCGAAAAAATGAATGATTTGGTGATTTTTTTTTAGACAAAACTGTTTTTAAATATGCCCTTCTAAAAATATAGTGGGCCAAATCCGGGGATTTTTTTTTTTGGGGGGGGGGGTACCTTATGCCCCCCGATCACAAATTACCCCCTTCTGGAGTGCATCCTGGGTACGCCACTGCGGGGGATAGTGAAACTTTGATTTCGTCTTAAGAGGATCCCCCCCCCCTTGTGCAAGATTTCTTTGTTAGATTTAGGCTCTTCTCGTCTTCGCGAACCTTTGGCCATAACATTTTTCCTCACCAAGCAAAAGATAAGATTTTAACCAAAAATGGCCGAAAGGTGAGGGACCATATGTTTCTTTTGTCCCTGTTTCTTCGCCTATGCAATTATTTCATCGCAGCCACAATTATTATGAACCTCTTATTATCATTAGTCGCCATCATTGGCAATTTTCCGTGTCTCACAGAGGTATACAAATGACATTACTTCTAGTTAGACAAGCAGTAGAGTGATTGTGTCCGCGTTGCCATTTCGGTTCATTCGCGTCGCTACTCTCGCCGTGCCTACAGTCGGGCTGGCCGCAGTGATGACCTGATCCACTCTGATCTCAACAACAACACCGCAACATTGAAATCCCCGGACAGAGCATCGACAAGAATGAGCAACACGACAAGAATGACAAGAATCGACAAGAATGAGCGACAAGAATGAGATGGCTCTGGGAAGAGGCATTGCAGTTATGGGCTTTGCGGTATATTATCTGCAGTGATATTGAACCGTCACGTGATTTCCGCTCCTACATATTTTGGCTTTCGTAAAATGACTAAAAATGGCATATACACAACGAAAATAGATGAGACTAGTAATTGTCAAGGTTCTACGAACATGTGCAGGTATGCAAGACACTTCCAGCTCTTTAAAGCTAATCAAAACTAAAAAGCGAGCTACTTGCGGGAAGTCTTGAGAGCAGCGTCTCACGTATTCGCACCGGGCCACGATCGTCCCCTACTCAACCATGCACAGCGCCATAAACCGCACACAGCTCGCCCCCAGGCCACTCTGGCTAGAACACAAGGTAGGAACGTTGGTCTGCAACGGACTTTTATTAAATTTCGCCACAAGCATCAGTGTGACTAGCACTAACTCAACATCATAGAATAGCGAGTTCATCCCAATGAAGATGGGCCGCCAGATCACGATAATATGTACGCCTACCCACCCATAAAGGTGCCCCACTCATTAAAATATCGAAGAGCCCCAAGACCACTTCTATCCACATGGCTAAATAACTCACCGAGCTGCATAGGCGTGAAAACCAAACACAACATTCGCAGCACTGCAACTGCCATCGTGGTCCTCTGGTCGGTCTACTCTTCACACAGAGCGTTAGTATTCGATACACTTGGTGGTTAGGTGGGAGCCAAATGACACAGTAGTTACGACACACACGTGCGTCAGGTGGGAGCCAAATGACACGGTAGGTACGACACACGTGCCACAGGTTCATTCTCACTCGTATAACGATCACTTCGCAACATCTGAGTGAGGCGCGCAATCCACTCACTACCGGTCCAACGTACTCGGTACCAGCTCACGCCTCCCGTCTACACAGCTCACTCAGAGCTCACACAGGCTCACTGAGAACTCACTCACACTCACTCAGAACACATACAGGCTCACTGAGAACTCACAGACTCACACTCACTCAGAACACAAACAGGCTCAATGATAACTCACACACTCACACTCACTCAGAACTCGCACAGGCTCACTCAGAACCACATACAGGCTCACTCAGAACCACATACAGGCTCACTCAGAACCACATACAGGCTCACTCAGAACCACATACAGGCTCACTCAGAACCACATACAGGCCCACTGAGAACTCGCACAGGCTCACTGAGAACACACACAGACTCACTGAGAACTCACACTCACACTCACTCAGAACACAAACAGGCTCACTCAGAACTCACAGACTCACACTCACTCAGAACACATACAGGTTCACAGAGAACTCACAGACTCACACTCACTGATAACTCACACAGGCTCACTGAGAACTCATTTCATAGACTCACACTCACTCAGAACTCACTCAGAACTCACACAGGCTCACTCAGAACTCACTCAGAACTCACTCAGAACTCACTCAGAACTCACTCAGAACTGTATTCAGAACACAGCTCACTGAGAACTCACACAGCTCACTGAGGACTCACACAGCTCACTGAGGACTCACACAGCTCACTGAGAACTCACAAAGGCTGACTCGCTGTCTCGGAGGGAGGTGCGCTTCTTACAGTCTCTTCACTTCACGCGGGGAGACCCCACACGGCCAGGAGGGAGCCTCGGGTGTGATACCACGTGCTTCTCAAAGAGGGTTCTCAATGGTGCCACAACCCAGACTGAGCAGGTCAGTCCAACGAGCTATCACGGCCAGTCACACCGGTCACCGGTCACCGCGGGTCACGTGTCACAGGTCACCGCGGGTCACGTGTCACAGGTCACCGCGGGTCACGGGTCACAGGTCACCAGGGACTGAGTAGGTCAGTCCAGAGAGCTATCACGGCCAGTCACACCGGTCACCGCGGGTCACAGGTCACCGCGGGTCACAGGTCACCGCGGGTCACAGATCACCAGTCACCAGTCACTTGCCACCGGTCAGGGGTCACACAGCAGTCAGCCGCGCCAGTCTGTGCAGTATGCTGCGGTGTTGGTCCCGGCCCGGCCGGCGCGGGGCGGAGCCGAGCGTCGCGGCGCCACGTCAGGTGAGGGCGCAGTAGCCGCCACGTCAGGTGAGGGCGCAGTAGCCGCCACGTCAGGTGAGGGCGCAGTAGTCGCCACGTCAGGTGAGGGCGCAGTAGCCGCCACGTCAGGTGAGGGCGCAGTAGCCGCCACAGGCGCCGGTCTGGTGCGCGTCCTCCCCGTCCCCGAGCCGCATCTGACCGTCCCGGCGCGCCTCATCAGACTCCCACAGACCCGGCGTCTGGATAATCTGACCAGACAACACAACAGGTCAGAACAGACCTCAGACTCCCACAGACCCGGCGTCTGGATAATCTGACCAGACAACACAACAGGTCAGAACAGACCTCCGACTCCCACAGACCCGGCGTCTGGATAATCTGACCAGACAACACAACAGGTCAGAACAGACCTCCGACTCCCACAGACCCGGCGTCTGGATAATCTGACCAAACACAACACAACAGGTCAGAACAGACCTCCGACTCCCACAGACCCGGCGTCTGGATAATCTGACCAAACAATACAACAGGTCAGAACAGACCTCCGACTCCCACAGACCCGGCGTCTGGATAATCTGACCAGACAACACAACAGGTCAGAACAGACCTCCGACTCCCACAGACCCGGCGTCTGGATAATCTGACCAAACACAACACAACAGGTCAGAACAGACCTCCGACTCCCACAGACCCGGCGTCTGGATAATCTGACCAGACAACACAACAGGTCAGAACAGACCTCCGACTCCCACAGACCCGGCGTCTGGATAATCTGACCAGACAACACAACAGGTCAGAACAGACCTCCGACTCCCACAGACCCGGCGTCTGGATAATCTGACCAGACAACACAACAGGTCAGAACAGACCTCCGACTCCCACAGACCCGGCGTCTGGATAATCTGACCAGACACAACAGGTCAGAACAGACCTCCGACTCCCACAGACCCGGCGTCTGGATAATCTGACCAAACACAACAGGTCAGAACAGACCTCAGACTCCCACAGACCCGGCGTCTGGATGGTGTGGGAGTCGGAGGTCTGTTCTGACCTGTTGTGTTGTGTCTGGTCAGATTATCCAGACGCCGGGTCTGTGGGAGTCTGAGGTCTGTTCTGACCTGTTGTGTTTGGTCAGATTATCCGGACGCCGGGTCTGTGGGAGTCTGAGGTCTGTTCTGACCTGTTGTGTTGTCTGGTCAGATTATCCAGACGCCGGGTCTGTGGGAGTCGGAGGTCTGTTCTGACCTGTTGTGTTGTGTTTGGTCAGATTATCCAGACGCCGGGTCTGTGGGAGTCGGAGGTCTGTTCTGACCTGTTGTGTTGTGTTTGGTCAGATTATCCAGACGCCGGGTCTGTGGGAGTCGGAGGTCTGTTCTGACCTGTTGTGTTGTGTTTGGTCAGATTATCCAGACGCCGGGTCTGTGGGAGTCGGAGGTCTGTTCTGACCTGTTGTGTTGTCTGGTCAGATTATCCAGACGCCGGGTCTGTGGGAGTCGGAGGTCTGTTCTGACCTGTTGTGTTGTGTTTGGTCAGATTATCCAGACGCCGGGTCTGTGGGAGTCTGAGGTCTGTTCTGACCTGTTGTGTTGTGTCTGGTCAGATTATCCAGACGCCGGGTCTGTGGGAGTCTGAGGTCTGTTCTGACCTGTTGTGTTGTCTGGTCAGATTATCCAGACGCCGGGTCTGTGGGAGTCGGAGGTCTGTTCTGACCTGTTGTGTTGTTGTTTGGTCAGATTATCCAGACGCCGGGTCTGTGGGAGTCGGAGGTCTGTTCTGACCTGTTGTGTTGTTGTTTGGTCAGATTATCCAGACTGGATAATCTGACAACACAACACAACAGGTCAGAACAGACCTCCGACTCCCACAGACCCGGCGACTCCCACAGACCCGCCGACTCCCACAGACCCGGCGTCTGGATAATCTGACCAAACAACAACACAACAGGTCAGAACAGACCTCCGACTCCCACAGACCCGGCGTCTGGATAATCTGACCAGACAACACAACAGGTCAGAACAGACCTCAGACCCGGCGTCTGGATAATCTGACCAGACAACACAACAGGTCAGAACAGACCTCCGACTCCCACAGACCCGGCGTCTGGATAATCTGACCAGACACAACACAACAGGTCAGAACAGACCTCCGACTCCCACAGACCCGGCGTCTGGATAATCTGACCAGACACAACAGGTCAGAACAGACCGACTCCCACAGACACGGCGTCTGGATAATCTGACCAGACAACACAACAGGTCAGAACAGACCTCCGACTCCCACAGACCCGGCGTCTGGATAATCTGACCAAACACAACAGGTCAGAACAGACCTCCGACTCCCACAGACCCGGCGTCTGGATAATCTGACCAGACACAACAGGTCAGAACAGACCTCAGACTCCCACAGACCCGGCGTCTGGATAATCTGACCAGACAACACAACAGGTCAGAACAGACCTCCGACTCCCACAGACCCGGCGTCTGGATAATCTGACCAGACACAACACAACAGGTCAGAACAGACTTCCGACTCCCACAGACCCGGCGTCTGGATAATCTGACCAGACACAACACAACAGGTCAGAACAGACCTCCGACTCCCACAGACCCGGCGTCTGGATAATCTGACCAGACACAACACAACAGGTCAGAACAGACCTCCGACTCCCACAGACCCGGCGTCTGGATAATCTGACCAGACACAACACAACAGGTCAGAACAGACCTCCGACTCCCACAGACCCGGCGTCTGGATAATCTGACCAGACACAACACAACAGGTCAGAACAGACCTCCGACTCCCACAGACCCGGCGTCTGGATAATCTGGCCAGACACAACACACAGGTCAGAACAGACCTCCGACTCCCACAGACCCGGCGTCTGGACAATCTGACCAGACAACACAACAGGTCAGAACAGACCTCCGACTCCCACAGACCCGGCGTCTGGATAATCTGACCAGACACAACACAACAGGTCAGAACAGACCGACTCCCACAGACCCGGCGTCTGGATAATCTGACCAAACAACACAACAGGTCAGAACAGACCTCCGACTCCCACAGACCCGGCGTCTGGATAATCTGACCAGACAACACAACAGGTCAGAACAGACCTCCGACTCCCACAGACCCGGCGTCTGGATAATCTGACCAGACAACACAACAGGTCAGAACAGACCTCCGACTCCCACAGACCCGGCGTCTGGATAATCTGACCAGACACAACACAACAGGTCAGAACAGACCTCCGACTCCCACAGACCCGGCGTCTGGATAATCTGACCAAACAACACAACAGGTCAGAACAGACCTCCGACTCCCACAGACCCGGCGTCTGGATATCTGACCAAACAACAACAGGTCAGAACAGAATATTTTGTACAAAACAGAACAGAATGTACGGAATGAACAGAATGTACGGAATGAACAGAATGTACGGAATGAACAGAATGTACGGAATGAACAGAATGTACGGAATGAACAGAATGTACGGAATGAACAGAATGTACGGAATGAACAGAATGTACGGAATGAACAGAATGTACGGAATGAACAGAATGTACGGAATGAACAGAATGTACGGAATGAACAGAATGTACGGAATGAACAGAATGTACGGAATGAACAGAATGTACGGAATGAACAGAATGTACGGAATGAACAGAATGTACAGAATGTACAGAATGTACGGAATGAACAGAATGTACGGAATGAACAGAATGTACGGAATGAACAGAATGCACCATTCAGTCAGGCGTTATCACACAATCAAACACAAGCAAAGCTCGTTTATCAACGAGAAAACGGTCGACTGGCGATGCATATCAGGACCCAACCAGATAACAGTGGTGCACAGCCGTGGTGTACTCTGAATCAGAAGTGTGGATAGCTGTCAGCAAGAGCTTACTTGAACTAAGAGCATGACAACTGTGTTCTAGGCTACACCATGGTACACCTTCAAGCTGAAACATACCGAATTGTATCGTTCAAATTATCAACGCCCTCACAATATTACATTCCTCGTCTTTTGGGGCAGTTTCCATCCTTTATGGCGAGTTCTTCGCCTTTAGGGCGATTTTCCTCACTTCTTGGACACATTCCTCGCCTTTTGGACGCATTCTTCACATTTTGGACGCATTCCTAACCTTTTGGACGCATTACTCACCTTGTGGACGCATTACTTACCTTGTGGACGCATTCCTCACCTTTTGGACGCATTACTCACCTTGTGGACGCATTACTCACCTTTTGGACACATTCCTCACCTTTTGGACGAGCTCCTCACCTTTTGGACGAGCTCCTCGAAGGCGAGCTGGACTCCCTCTTTCGTCTTTGCGCTGGACTCTATGTGCAGCATCTGGTGTCGCCTGGCGAACGCCAGCCCCTCCTGTCGCGTCACAGCCCGGTTCTCCTGCGAGCCGAAACGCCGTCAGTCCGTCACACATACCGTCACACATACCGTCACACATACCGTCACACATACCGTCACACACACCGTCACGCATACAGTCACGCATACAGTCACACATACCGTCACACATACAGTCACACACACAGTCACACATACCGTCACACACACCGTCACACATACCGTCACACATACCGTCACACACACCGTCACACATACCGTCACACACACCGTCACACATACCGTCACACATACCGTCACACACACCGTCACACATACCGTCACACACACCGTCACACATACCGTCACACATACCGTCACACACACCGTCACACATACCGTCACACATACCGTCACACACACCGTCACACATACCGTCACACGTACCGTCACACACACCGTCACACATACCGTCACACACACCGTCACACATACCGTCACACATACCGCCACACACACCGTCACACATACCGTCACACATACCGTCACATATACCGTCACACATACCGTCACACGTACCGTCACACATACCGTCACGCTACAGTCGACATAGGAACTGAACAAATGGTGGCCAGGTTAGCAGTATAGGAAAAGGATGATCAGCCACTACTTTGGATCAGAATATATTGCGAGTGAAATAGAATTGATGTCCAACTGTTTGTGGTATCTTTCAGGTATACAAAGCTCAAAGAAAACTCCATAAGGCATGAAGTTACTTCTCGGCTACTAGTCGTTTTATGCTTGTTTTGAATTTTCTATTCATTAAAGTCTAAGATTTTTAAAATAAATAATCAATAAAAATGCTGAATGTGATAATATTCATAACTTGTTGTCACAATATGTTTGCAAACAAAGGGCATAACGCACTAGCCAACTCCTCCGAAACAGCGAAACGGCACACTTTCTCCATTATCAGCACATTTCGCCAGATGAAAAATAGCATTGTATGGCACAGGAGTTGCATTGTATGGAGCAGGAGAGACTGACATCAGCTCAGGAGTTAGCTGAGCCAATTCAGCGAACTCAGCAGAGAGCCGCCCCCTGCCCGCCCCCGCTGGTTGCGCCACACACCATGTCGATCTTGTTGCCAACAAGCATCTTGACGATGTTGGTGCGGTTGGCGTAGGTCTGCAGCTCGTTGAGCCACATGTCCAGCTTGGTGAAGCTGACGCGGCTGGAGACGTCGTAGACGAGGATGACTCCCTGGGCGCCACGGTAGTAGCTCGGCGTCAGTGTGCGGAACCGCTCCTGGCCGGCTGTGTCCTGCCAGCGAGGGGAGGGGAGGGGAGGATGACGGTTAGTAGGGGGGGGGGGGGGGGGGGAGAGGGGACAGACAGCAGAGGGGGAGACAAAACTGTCCGCTGGAACGATGGTGGTCGCATTTTACAGAGCATGCACTGATTTTTACTGCAGGTTCTTGATGCTATAAAATTAAATCTTCTCCGGAAAATGTGCCTACCCCTGGTAAGAAAATATGGATAACAAAGATCTTTGCCAAGCAATTATAATTGGTGGAAAGCTTCCACAATAGGTACTTAATCTATGTGTGTATACAGAGCCAGTGATTTCCTTCAAACAGTGATGTATACTGCCAACAGTAACATCAAACCTGCTATTATATTACCTGCTTTCAGACCGAAGAACAGATCGATTGTATCCGACGCAACGTTAGTAAAAAAAACAAACATGGCGGTAAATTTCAGCTGTCTGAATTCAGCGGTCTCGCGTCCCTTTCCCGGCCAGGCCGCGGGTCACTAACCCATATGGCCAGCTTGACTCTGTTGCCATCTACATTGATGGTTTTGACCTTGAAGTCGACTCCGATCGTGGCGCTCTGGTCGGGATCAAACGTGTTGTCCACAAACCGCAGTAGCAGGCTGAAAAGACGGGACAGGTCAGGACAAAGGCTGTCATCAGCTCAGGACAAAGGCTGCCATCAGCTCAGGACAAAGGCTGTCATCAGCTTAGGACAAAGGCTGTCACCAGTTCAGGACAAAGGTTGTCATCAGCTCAGGACAAAGGCTGTCATCAGCTCAGGACAAAGGCTGTCATCAGCTCAGGACAAAGGCTGTCATCAGCTCAGGATGACGACTGTCATCAGCTCAGGATGACGACTGTCATCAGCTCAGGACAAATGCTGTCATCAGCTCAGGACAAAGGCGGTCATCAGCTCAGGATCACGACTGTCATCAGCTCAGGCTGACGACTGACATCAGATCAGGATGACGACTGCCATCAGCTCAGGACAAAGGCTGTCATCAGCTCAGGATGACGACTGACATCAGCTCAGGACAAATGCTGTCATCAGCTCAGGATGACGACTGTCATCAGCTCAGGACAAAGGATGGCATCAGCTCAGGATGACGACTGACATCAGCTCAGGACAAAGGATGGCATCAGCTCAGGATGACGACTGACATCAGATTAGGATGACGACTGTCATCAGCTCAGGACAAATGCTGTCATCAGCTCAGGACAAATGTTGTCATCAGCTCAAGATCACGACTGTCATCAGCTCAGGCTGACGACTGACATCAGCTCAGGATCACGACTGTCATCAGCTCAGGCTGACGACTGACATCAGATCAGGATGACGACTGCCATCAGCTCAGGACAAATGCTGTCATCAGCTCAGGATGACTGTCATCAGCTCAGGATGACGACTGTCATCAGCTCAGGATGACGACTGCCATCAGCTCAGGACAAAGGCTGTCATCAGCTCAGGACAAATGCTGTCATCAGCTCAGGATGACGACTGTCATCAGCTCAGGATGACGACTGCCATCAGCTCAGGACAAAGGCTGTCATCAGCTCAGGACAAAGGCTGTCATCAGCTCAGGACAAAGGCTGCCATCAGCATCAAGATGACTACTGTCATCAGCTCAGGATGACGACCGTCATCAGCTCAGGACAAAGGCTGTCATCAGCTCAGGACATAGGCTGCCATCAGCTCAGGATGACGACTGTCATCAGCTCAGGATGACGACTGTCATCAGCTCAGGATGACGACTGTCATCAGCTCAGAATGACGACTGCCATCAGCTCAGGATGACGACTGCCATCAGCTCAGGATGACGACTGTCATCAGCTCAGGACAAAGGCTGCCATCAGCTCAGGATGAGGACTGTCATCAGCTCAGGACAAAGGCTGTCATCAGCTCAGGACAAAGGTTGTCATCAGCTCAGGATGACTACTGTCATCAGCTCAGGATGACGACTGTCATCAGCTCAGGACAAAGGCTGTCATCAGCTCAGGACAAAGGCTGTCATCAGCTCAGGATGACGACTGTCATCAGCTCAGGACAAAGGCTATCATCAGCTCAGGATGACGACTGTCATCAGCTCAGGACATAGGCTGCCATCAGCTCAGGATGAGGACTGTCATCAGCTCAGGACAAAGGCTGCCATCAGCTCAGGATGACGACTCGACTGTCATCAGCTCAGGATGACGACTGTCATCAGCTCAGGACAAAGGCTGTCATCAGCTCAGGACGACTACTGTCATCAGCTCAGGATGAAGACTGTCATCAGCTCAGGACAAAGGCTGTCATCAGCTCAGGATGACTACTGTCATCAGCTCAGAATGACGACTGCCATCAGCTCAGGATGACGACTGCCATCAGCTCAGGATGACGACTGTCATCAGCTCAGGACAAAGGCTGCCATCAGCTCAGGATGAGGACTGTCATCAGCTCAGGACAAAGGCTGTCATCAGCTCAGGACAAAGGTTGTCATCAGCTCAGAATGACGACTGCCATCAGCTCAGGATGACGACTGTCATCAGCTCAGGATGACGACTGTCATCAGCTCAGGACAAAGGCTGCCATCAGCTCAGGATGAGGACTGTCATCAGCTCAGGACAAAGGCTGTCATCAGCTCAGGACGACTACTGTCATCAGCTCAGGATGAAGACTGCCATCAGCTCAGGACAAAGGCTGTCATCAGCTCAGGACAAAGGTTGTCATCAGCTCAGGATGACTACTGTCATCAGCTCAGGATGACGACTGTCATCAGTTCAGGACAAAGGCTGTCATCAGCTCAGGATGAGGACTGTCATCAGCTCAGGACAAAGGCTGCCATCAGCTCAGGATGACGACTCGACTGTCATCAGCTCAGGATGACGACTGTCATCAGCTCAGGACAAAGGCTGTCATCAGCTCAGGACAAAGGCTATCATCAGCTCAGGATGACGACTGTCATCAGCTCAGGATGACGACTGTCATCAGCTCAGGACAAAGGCTGTCATCAGCTCAGGACAAAGGCTGTCATCAGCTCAGGATGACGACTGTCATCAGCTCAGGACAAAGGCTATCATCAGCTCAGGGTGACGACTGTCATCAGCTCAGGACAAAGGCTGTCATCAGCTCAGGACAAAGGCTGTCATCAGCTCAGGATGACGACCGTCATCAGCTCAGGATGACGACTTTCATCAGCTCAGGACAAAGGCTGTCATCAGCTCAGGACAAAGGCTGCATCAGCTCAGGATGACGACTGTCATCAGCTCAGGACAAAGGCTGCCATCAGCTCAGGATGACGACTGTCATCAGCTCAGGACAAAGGCTGTCATCAGCTCAGGACAAAGGCTGTCATCAGCTCAGGATGACGACTGTCTTCAGCTCAGGACAAAGGCTCAGGATGACGACTGACATCAGCTCAGGACAAAGGCTGTCATCAGCTCAGGACAAAGGCTGCCATCAGCTCAGGATGACGACTGTCATCAGCTCAGGATGACGACTGTCCTCAGCTCAGGACAAAGGCTGTCATCAACTCAGGACAAATGCTGTCATCAGCTCAAGACAAAGGCTGTCATCAGCTCAGGACAAGGGCTGCCATCAGCTCAGGACAAAGACTCATCAGCTCAGGACAAAGGCTGTCATCAGCTCAGGATGACGACTGACATCAGCTCAGGACAAAGGCTGCCATCAGCTCAGGATGACGACTGTCATCAGCTCAGGATGACGACTGACATCAGCTCAGGACAAAGGATGGCATCAGCTCAGGATGACGACTGACATCAGATTAGGATGACGACTGTCATCAGCTCAGGACAAATGCTGTCATCAGCTCAGGACAAATGTTGTCATCAGCTCAAGATCACGACTGTCATCAGCTCAGGCTGACGACTGACATCAGCTCAGGATCACGACTGTCATCAGCTCAGGCTGACGACTGACATCAGATCAGGATGACGACTGCCATCAGCTCAGGACAAATGCTGTCATCAGCTCAGGATGACTGTCATCAGCTCAGGATGACGACTGTCATCAGCTCAGGATGACGACTGCCATCAGCTCAGGACAAAGGCTGTCATCAGCTCAGGACAAATGCTGTCATCAGCTCAGGATGACGACTGTCATCAGCTCAGGATGACGACTGCCATCAGCTCAGGACAAAGGCTGTCATCAGCTCAGGACAAAGGCTGTCATCAGCTCAGGACAAAGGCTGCCATCAGCATCAAGATGACTACTGTCATCAGCTCAGGATGACGACCGTCATCAGCTCAGGACAAAGGCTGTCATCAGCTCAGGACATAGGCTGCCATCAGCTCAGGATGACGACTGTCATCAGCTCAGGATGACGACTGTCATCAGCTCAGGATGACGACTGTCATCAGCTCAGAATGACGACTGCCATCAGCTCAGGATGACGACTGCCATCAGCTCAGGATGACGACTGTCATCAGCTCAGGACAAAGGCTGCCATCAGCTCAGGATGAGGACTGTCATCAGCTCAGGACAAAGGCTGTCATCAGCTCAGGACAAAGGTTGTCATCAGCTCAGGATGACTACTGTCATCAGCTCAGGATGACGACTGTCATCAGCTCAGGACAAAGGCTGTCATCAGCTCAGGACAAAGGCTGTCATCAGCTCAGGATGACGACTGTCATCAGCTCAGGACAAAGGCTATCATCAGCTCAGGATGACGACTGTCATCAGCTCAGGACATAGGCTGCCATCAGCTCAGGATGAGGACTGTCATCAGCTCAGGACAAAGGCTGCCATCAGCTCAGGATGACGACTCGACTGTCATCAGCTCAGGATGACGACTGTCATCAGCTCAGGACAAAGGCTGTCATCAGCTCAGGACGACTACTGTCATCAGCTCAGGATGAAGACTGTCATCAGCTCAGGACAAAGGCTGTCATCAGCTCAGGATGACTACTGTCATCAGCTCAGAATGACGACTGCCATCAGCTCAGGATGACGACTGCCATCAGCTCAGGATGACGACTGTCATCAGCTCAGGACAAAGGCTGCCATCAGCTCAGGATGAGGACTGTCATCAGCTCAGGACAAAGGCTGTCATCAGCTCAGGACAAAGGTTGTCATCAGCTCAGAATGACGACTGCCATCAGCTCAGGATGACGACTGTCATCAGCTCAGGATGACGACTGTCATCAGCTCAGGACAAAGGCTGCCATCAGCTCAGGATGAGGACTGTCATCAGCTCAGGACAAAGGCTGTCATCAGCTCAGGACGACTACTGTCATCAGCTCAGGATGAAGACTGCCATCAGCTCAGGACAAAGGCTGTCATCAGCTCAGGACAAAGGTTGTCATCAGCTCAGGATGACTACTGTCATCAGCTCAGGATGACGACTGTCATCAGTTCAGGACAAAGGCTGTCATCAGCTCAGGATGAGGACTGTCATCAGCTCAGGACAAAGGCTGCCATCAGCTCAGGATGACGACTCGACTGTCATCAGCTCAGGATGACGACTGTCATCAGCTCAGGACAAAGGCTGTCATCAGCTCAGGACAAAGGCTATCATCAGCTCAGGATGACGACTGTCATCAGCTCAGGATGACGACTGTCATCAGCTCAGGACAAAGGCTGTCATCAGCTCAGGACAAAGGCTGTCATCAGCTCAGGATGACGACTGTCATCAGCTCAGGACAAAGGCTATCATCAGCTCAGGGTGACGACTGTCATCAGCTCAGGACAAAGGCTGTCATCAGCTCAGGACAAAGGCTGTCATCAGCTCAGGATGACGACCGTCATCAGCTCAGGATGACGACTTTCATCAGCTCAGGACAAAGGCTGTCATCAGCTCAGGACAAAGGCTGCATCAGCTCAGGATGACGACTGTCATCAGCTCAGGACAAAGGCTGCCATCAGCTCAGGATGACGACTGTCATCAGCTCAGGACAAAGGCTGTCATCAGCTCAGGACAAAGGCTGTCATCAGCTCAGGATGACGACTGTCTTCAGCTCAGGACAAAGGCTCAGGATGACGACTGACATCAGCTCAGGACAAAGGCTGTCATCAGCTCAGGACAAAGGCTGCCATCAGCTCAGGATGACGACTGTCATCAGCTCAGGATGACGACTGTCCTCAGCTCAGGACAAAGGCTGTCATCAACTCAGGACAAATGCTGTCATCAGCTCAAGACAAAGGCTGTCATCAGCTCAGGACAAGGGCTGCCATCAGCTCAGGACAAAGACTCATCAGCTCAGGACAAAGGCTGTCATCAGCTCAGGATGACGACTGACATCAGCTCAGGACAAAGGCTGCCATCAGCTCAGGACAAAGGCTGCCATCAGCTCAGGATGACGACTGCCATCAGCTCAGGACAAAGGCTGTCATCCGCTCAAGACAAAGGCTGTCATCAGCTCAGGACAAAGGCTGCCATCAGCTCAGGACAAAGGCTGTCATCAGCTCAGGACAATGGCTGTCATCAGCTCAGGATGACGCTGCCATCAACTCAGGACAAAGGCTGTCATCAGCTCAGGACAAAGGATGTCATCAGCTCAGGACAAAGGCTGCCATCAGCTCAGGATGACGACTGTCATCAGCTCAGGACAAAGGCTGTCATCAGCTCAAGACAAAAGCTGTCATCAGCTCAGGACAAAGGCTGTCATCAGCTCAGGACAAAGGCTGTCATCAGCTCAGGACAAAGGCTGTCATCAGCTCAGGATGACGACCGTCATCAGCTCAGGATGACGACCGTCATCAGCTCAAGACAAAGGATGTCATCAGCTCAGGACAAAGGCTGCCATCAGCTCAGGATGACGACTGTCATCAGCTCAGGACAAAGGCTGTCATCAGCTCAGGACAAAGGCTGTCTTCAGCTCAGGACAAAGGCTGCCATCAGCTCAGGATGACGACTGTCATCAGCTCAGGACAAAGGCTGCCATCAGCTCAGGACAAAGGCTGCCATCAGCTCAAGATGACGACTGTCATCAGCTAAGGACAAAGGCTGTCATCAGCTCAGGACAAAGGCTGTCATCAGCTCAGGATGACGACTGTCATCAGCTCAGGACAAAGGCTGTCATCAGCTCAGGACAAAGGCTGTCATCAGCTCAGGATGACGACTGTCATCAGTTCAGGACAAAGGCTGCCATCAGCTCAGGATGACGACTGTCATCAGCTCAGGATGACGACTGTCATCAGTTCAGGACAAAGGCTGCCATCAGCTCAGGATGACGACTGTCATCAGCTCAGGATGACGACTGTCATCAGCTCAGGACAAAGGCTGCCATCAGCTCAGGATGACGACTGCCATCAGCTCAGGACAAAGGCTGTCATCAGCTCAGGACAAAGGCTGTCATCAGCTCAGGACAAAGGCTGTCATCAGCTCAGGACAAAGACTGACATCAGCTCAGGACAAATGCTGCCATCAGCTCAGGATGACGACTGTCATCAGCTCAGGATGACGACTGTCATCAGCTCAGGACAAAGGCTGTCATCAGCTCACGACAAAGGCTGTCATCAGCTCAGGATGACGACCGTCATCAGCTCAGGACAAAGGCTGCCATCAGCTCAGGATGACGACTGCCATCAGCTCAGGATGACTACTGTCATCAGATCAGGACAAAGGCTGCCATCAGCTCAGGATGACGACTGTCATGAGCTCAGGATGACGACTGCCATCAGCATAGGACAAATGCTGTCATCAGCTCAGAACATAGGCTGCCATCAGCTCAGCATGACGACTGCCATCAGCTCAGAACAAAGGCTGTCATCAGCTCAGGACAAAGGCTGCCATCAGTTCAGGATGACGACTGTCATCAGCTCAGGGCAAAGGCTGTCATCAGCTCAGGATGACGACTGTCATCAGCTCAGGGCAAAGGCTGCCATCAGCTCAGGATGACGACTGTCATCAGCTCAGGACAAAGGCTGTCATCAGCTCAGGACAAAGGCTGTCATCAGATCAGGATGACGACTGACATCAGCTCAGGACAAAGGCTGTCATCAGCTCAGGATGACGACCGTCATCAGCTCAGGATGACGACTGACATCAGATCAGGATGACGACTGACATCAGCTCAGGACAAAGGCTGTCATCAGCTCAGGATGACGACCGTCATCAGCTCAGGATGACGACTGACATCAGATCAGGATGACGACTGACATCAGCTCAGGACAAAGGCTGTCATCAGCTCAGGATGACGACCGTCATCAGCTCAGGATGACGACTGACATCAGATCAGGATGACGACTGACATCAGCTCAGGACAAAGGCTGTCATCAGCTCAGGATGACGACCGTCATCAGCTCAGGATGACGACTGACATCAGCTCAGGATGACGACTGCCATCAGCTCAGGACAAAGGCTGTCATCAGCTCAGGATGACGACCGTCATCAGCTCAGGATGACGACTGACATCAGATCAGGATGACGACTGACATCAGCTCAGGATAATGGCTGTCATCAGCTCAAGACAAAGGTTGTCATTAGCTCAGGACAAAGGCTGTCATCAGCTCAGGATGACGACTGTCGTCAGCTCAGGATGACGACTGCCATCAGCTCAGGACAAAGGCTGCCATCAGGTCAGGATGACGACTGTCATCAGCTCAGGATGACGACTGTCATCAGCTCAGGACAAAGGCTGTCATCAACTCAGGACAAAGGCTGTCATCAGCTCAGGACAAAGGCTGTCATCAGCTCAAGACAAAGGTTGTCATTAGCTCAGGACAAAGGCTGCCATCAGCTCAGGATGACGACTGTCGTCAGCTCAGGATGACGACTGCCATCAGCTCAGGACAAAGGCTGTCATCAGCTCAGGATGACGACTGTCATCAGCTCAGGACAAAGGCTGTCATCAGCTCAGGTTGACGACTGTCATCAGCTCAGGATGACGACTGTCATCAGCTCAGGATGACGACTGTCATCAGCTCAGGACAAAGGCTGTCATCAGCTCAGGATGACGAATGTCTGTCATCAGCTCAGGACAAAGGCTGTCATCAGCTCAGGACAAAGGCTGTCATCAGCTCAGGATGAGGACTGTCATCAGCTCAGGACAAAGGCTGCCATCAGCTCAGGATGACAACTGTCATCAGCTCAGGACAAAGGCTGTCATCAGTTCAGGATGACGACTCGACTGTCATCAGCTCAGGATGACGACTGTCATCAGCTCAGGACAAAGGCTGTCATCAGCTCAGGATGACGACTCGACTGTCATCAGCTCAGGATGACAACTGTCATCAGCTCAGGACATAGGCTGCCATCAGCTCAGGATGAGGACTGTCATCAGCTCAGGACAAAGGCTGCCATCAGCTCAGGATGACGACTCGACTGTCATCAGCTCAGGATGACGACTGTCATCAGCTCAGGACAAAGGCTGCCATCAGCTCAGGATGACGACTCCTATGTGGCAGTCAACAGACATTGAACAAGCTCAGCAGTGCCATTGTGGCATATTTTAGAGACAGAGCACAGTATATGAACATTAATGTTAATTCACCTGAATAGACAGCTGAATAGAATAGACCTGAATAGACAGACATACACAACACACTGAGATGGTGCAAAGCATGCCAGAGGAATACCCCTCACAGGTAACACTCCAATGTCACACTCACATTTGACTTAAGAAGTACCATAAGCAAACACAATTAAAAACACACATCTTGAGCCACCAAACACCAATGCCATCCACTATGCATATCGAGGGTCAGACAGTACCGCCATTGGCAAAAGAACACTCACCTGGATTTTCCTGCACCACTTTCACCAATGATGAGAATTTTCAAGGTGGCCAAAATAGGATCTTCCTCCATGATGCCCACTGCAGAGTTCTATATCTCACAGACGCAGGTATCTGCAACAAGATGAGCTTATATTTGATGCAAGCATTCATAGCAATCTGTTTATCCAACATAGGATATGGCGCCAGTGTCATGTTTGAATCCTAATTTCACAGGTCATTTGTACTCAAATTTACTAAACATGGGTGGGCCAGAGCTGAGGCAACTCCCAATGTTTGATAGTAAGTTAAGTCAGAATTGAGTCAATTGGTTTGCTCTCGAGTCAGCTTCAAGTTGGCTCATTTTCAAATGAGCCCAAACTGAGTCAACTGACAAATAATAAAAACAATTTGGGACAGTGATCAATGAGTATGGATATATGACTATGTGCCAATCATACATAGTTCCACATTGTGAGTCGAGTATGAGTCATGACAGGCTTCTAAAATGCTTCGATATTATATGTATGCATTACAATTTAGTTGGAATTGAGCTATTACATTATTTGAGATGAGTTAAATGTGATCAACTTGAAAAAAGAGTCGGCTGTCAGTCAATTCATAGTCTATAATTGGGAGCTTCATGAGTCCAAGTTCAGTTGGAATGGAGAAAGCTGAGACAGAGTTGAGTTGACTACATGGTATTCTACAAGGACTGATTTATGCCAGAGACATCAGATCACATCACATCTATACGCTACATGAGCAGATACTACTAATAGTTTTTGCAGGGTAACATGACAAACATTCAAGAGCGGATCACTTTCATATATATTATCTATTTTTATTTATATTGTGAACAGACATTTAGATGTTTAAAAAAATGAATATAATTATACAGAAAACTTCTCTAAAGAAAAAGTTAACATGAAATAAGCACCATTTTATCAATGGTATAATGAAAATATAAACATAAATATTACATCCATGAGTTACAAAGGTTAAATCAAAGATAGATAATAGCAAAGCATGGCAATGCTAGGGTATGACTAGGATATGATAGATGTGATGTATGTATGGATATGATAGACGTGATGTGATCTGATGTCTCTGCATAAGTCAGTCCTTGTAGAATACCATGTAGTCGACTCAACTCTGTCTCAGCTTTCTCCATTCCAACTGAACTTATACTCATGAAGCTCTTACGGCTGCTTGTTGATTACACTTGCAGTATTAGGTGAACCAGAAAGGAGATAGGCTTGGTGAATCAATGTCACATTTGCCAGGTCAAAATACCAGTCTTTTCATGCTATCAATGTTGTATTGGGGCTTCAGGGCCTCTACACCGCGTATATACGTCGGACAACTGATTTACGCCAGGCGCTCGCTGCGCTGCGGCAATAAAACGTCACTATCTCCAAAAGCACTAAATTAATTTCAGCGAAATTGTATAGGAAGACGTGTAGTTGGTGCAGCATAAGGTATCGTAAGCTTCATGTCGATATCTATTATGTTTTTGTAGTTATAGAGCAAATCCGTCCGGGGGCAGATCCCCCACCCCCGTAATTACTGTAAAGGTTAGATCAGTTTCGATTATGTTATAACAATTGTTTTCTACCATACCCGGAAAACGAACTTCAGTTGTCTACGAGACCCCCCCCCCCCCCCCCATCCCCGGTAGTGCCGCAGCGCAGCGAGCGCCTGGCGTAAATCAGTTGTCCGATGTATTTACGCCTCTACACCACCAATAAATAGCACACAAAGTCCGATATTTTGACATGTCCGAGATTAGGCTAAAGATCCAGTCTTTGGTCAAGTCTAAATAGTAAATATTCATGCCATCAGTGGTGTAGACAATACCAACACACTTAAACACCAATACTTTGCCAGTGCCAGTGAATGGGTATCGTCTACACTACCAAATAGCATGAAGTCTAACATTTGGCAGTGACCAGAGATTGGACCCTGCTAGCAGCCTATTGGGTGCAGGCAAAGGCCCCTGTCGACAAGACGTGGGGAAGTTGGATTGACAGCAACTTTCAGCATTCAACCTAAAAATTATGCTCTGTGGAAAAAGTCATTGATGAAGAGCCTTCATAAAAGCAAATAGGGTAGACAACTACAATGCTGGACAAGTCCCAAAGCTGGACTTCTTGCGCTATTGGCAATAGTGTGTCAGTATCATTTACATCTTCAATAGCATGCAAAGTCTGGTGTTAGGACGTGTCCAGTGTTATGATTGTTCGCCCCATTTTAATCATGGCGATTAAAAAACACTTTTGACTGAGGGGATCACAGGGAAAGGGCAGGTGGCACCATGCATTTCAAAGAAGTTGAAGAGTAAAAAGTTAAAACCGTGGGTCATTCATGAGTTAACCCGCGACTTACTGGGGGGGGGGGGGGGGGTTTGCTATTTTTTGCCCCCCCCCCCCCCCTCCCGTTATTTTACAATAATTCCTAAACCAACACCAGTATCGTCACCGAACTTGCAGCACCTTATCTCACATCAATTCTACACATGTTGGGCAAAGGAAAAAGATGAAGTTGTAATAGGTCAACCGGGAATGACGTCAGAGTGACGTCATGTTCTTCGGTTTTTGTTGAAAAATAATGGTTTGCGGACAACGCTGTCAAAGGTACCATGTTTGAGATAAATTAAATTGTCTTAAATCAAATTACTGATAATAGACCGGGCTATCAAACTGCCATCTCGGATTTTTGAGTTTTTTTATTCAAAATTTTGAGAAATCCAAAAACATTTTTTTTATATTTGTTTTTAATCAGAATTATCCAAAAACCGGCATATATGTGATCGAGACGTGTTCGGTGAATATGTGTACCAAATTTGAAGTCGATATCTTCAAAAATGCTCGACTTATGACCTTTAAATGACACAAATCGACCACCTCTCACAGCATTACTATGCATAAAAAAATGCATTTCCGTTTTTGCTTTTCACTTCGATTTATATGGAACAAACAATGTTCTAAGGTCATTTTTCGCGTTATAGACGAAAAACAAACCCATAAACATGTGTTACAACGCCTAATGACCGTAATCTGCAGTTTGACCTGGTGACCTCGGATGACCTTGACCTGATCCAAGGTCATAAACAGCTTAGAATGGCACTTAGGCGTGTCACACACGAATCATACCGATTTATCGACTTCTTATGCGTTTAATATCGCAATTTTGCGCGACAATTCCATCCATCGAGACCTTTCAACACGGTCAAACATTTTGTACTTGACCTGACCTGTGACGTCATCAGTGACACCGAGCTCAACAATATTGTTTTCCTCGATACATTTCCCAGGGCTATCGAATGCCATTTGCATTTTTACAATCGGTCCAGTAGTTCCAGAGATCCGAGGGATGGGGCAAAAAATAGCCCCCTCCCCCCAGTAAGTCGCGTTATGGAATATACCCCAGTAACTCGCGGGTTAAAGGAAAATAATGACCTTTTGATTTTGTTAACAACAATTTATTTGGCTACTGTTATAGTATAAAAATGATGTGATCTAAATTTAAGAATGGAATACAATTATGCCCTAAATCAAAGTTGGAAGTTTGGAAAAATTCAAAAGCAAGTACATATACTTCTTTAGGAGTTCATGATCGGCGTTTTTCCTCCACTAGCATTTTGTTTTATTATTTAGTTTGAATTTTTTGAATGGATGGATTTCCGAGGTCAGGCCCCGCTCTAAGCATAGCTTGTTGCGCAGGCCCTGACCCCATCACCCGATCAAGCAATTCCTGGCGTCCGGCAGAATTTAGAAGCGAAAGTTGTACGTACCCGACATACCTGGACACGGTCCGCCCCGCCCTGAAAGGTCACCTGACCTTGAGTGCGACCGCTGCTACTGGCCACAGGCCATCCCAGTCTGGAGCAAATAGTGAGCGCCGAAGCGACTCGAACCCGGGCTGCCACTACCGGGTGAGGTCAGAAGTCCAGCGCTCTCCCACTGAGCTACAGTGGCGGACTGAACAAACGTGACATCTGGCGCTTTTGTATCAATCTGTTCAATGTTGTGTGATGTGCACGTGCTCACCGTAAGCCGAAGACTCCCGCTCCACCGCTCGCTGACCCCGACCGTCCGTCGGCCGGACAGGGCACGCCCGCTGCCCGGAGCCGGCAGAGGCGCGCCCAGGCGGCGCACCCGTGTGGTGCACCGAACACAATCCACACCATCACCACACTATCCCCCTCCTCGTCTTGAAACTGACCCCCCCCCCCCCCACACACACACACTCTTCCGTGCCAATCTACACGGTCCATTCGCCATAACGCTCGGGGGGTCGGCATTTGCTTCGCCTGTCACTGCGGCGGCGGTGGGGGGCTTTGCTGGCCCACGGATTGGTCGGCTCTCGACTCATCAACTCCAACTTCTGGAGGATTATCGACCTCTTCAGCATCCGAGTCTGTATCTGAATCCTCCCACCAGAACTCGGTCTTCCTCGCTTCATCTGCCACCACACCAGTCTCCCTCTCCTTCTCAGCCTGACTTGTCAGACGCTGGGAGCGCCGTCCCACGGGTTTGAGCTGGTTGAAATGCCGTATGAACCGTTATCGGAAGTTGTCCTCCCGTTTGATGCGATACGTGTTCCCTTGGCGGCAGCTGATCACAACGAAAGGTCCATCCCAGCGTGGTTGAACCTTTCCCGGTGTGCCTGGCTTCCTCGGAATTTTCATAAACACACAATCTCCCAGCTGATACGGAACGATGTCAGTTTTTCTTTGACTTGCCGCCGTGTGGCGGCAAGTCAAAGAAATACAAGTTCCTGCTTTTTCTTCTGCTCCTGTTTGACTGCCTGTTCATGCACCTTCTCTAGATTTTTCACAAGCTCTCTTGCCCAGGCCCGTTCAGTACGAGGCCGGGTGGTTTGAGAACTTTCCGTGCGTGCCATTTCAGGAGTACGAGGCTCGCGGCCAAACTGGAGAAAAAATGGAGACCTTCCCGTGGTGGAATGCGGAGCCGACATACACTGAAACCTAACGAGGCCTAGACACTGGTCCCACTCGCATCCAGCCTCCTGCACATTGCGGCGAATTAGTGCACCGAGAGTCTGATTTGCCCTCTCCACGCCCCCATTTGCTTGCGGATGGAAGGCACAGACTCTTTTCTTATCGATACCCATCGATTGTGCCAACAACACTAGAGGACTGTTATTAAATTCAAGACCCCGATCCGTCAATATAGACCCCGGGAGACCGTGGCGATAGACAACAATGTCAACCAGTGTGCGTGCAACCGTTTCTGCGGATTTGTCTGGAATCGCAGCCAATTCCACGCCCTTTGTCAGCAGATCCAATACAACAAGAACATAACGGTTACCCCGCTCTGAGGCCCGCCGGCCGAACGGTCCCATCAAGTCGACTGCAAGATGCTGCCATGGAGCTGTGGGCTGTGTCGTTAGCTCTAATGGCGCTTCATGACGGCGCGGAGCGTTATTCGAGCGTGCACAAACCAAACAGCTGCTACAGTAGTTCTTGACATCCTGTTCCATTCCTAACCAAAGATAACCCGCTTGCTTTAGCAGCTGACATGTCCTTCCTGCCCCGAAATGTCCAAACTGATCATGTTTGAGGGCCAACACGCGCGAAATGAGTCACTCGGGAACCAGCGCGCATCTCACGCCCGCTCTGCTTACAGTCAGCAGACCACTGCTCGGGTCCAGCACCGGCTCAAAACCGAGCCGTCGCCACTGTCGGCTGTGGGGTCCACGCCCTCGACCCAAGCGCACTTCCGCCAGTAGTGCCGCGAGCTCCACATCTTCCTCCTGGGCCACCTTCATTCCGCCTTCGGCTAACTGAACCAGGTCCTGGGACTGCGGCACCGTCCGTGTCGCCGAAATCAACACACGAGACAAGGCATCTGCATGCTGATTTTTATCTGCCCTGCGAAAGTGTATGGAACAACTGAATTCCTCTATCTCTTCTATCCAGCGGGCGTATCGTCCCCGAGGGTCCTTAGTGTTTCGCAGCCATCGGAGCCCGCGGTGATCAGTGAACCACTTGAAATGTCCTCCGAGGAGGTAAGGGCGGAACTTTCTCAGACCAAAGATAAAAACATATACCTCCTTGTCTCGGATGTGCCACTTTTTCTCACTTTCTGAAAACGCCTTCGAAGCAAAACTCACCGGCCTGTCAACTCCGGAATGATCCCTCTGCGACAAAACACACCCTAATCCAAAATCTGACGCATCCGTGCTAACTTCGAATTCTGGCTGCATGTCTGGCAAATGTAAGAGTGTGAACGAACTGAGGGCGTGTTTCAATGTTTGAAAAGCCTCCTCTTTATCCTCGCCCCAATGGAATTTCGCCTTTCCAGATATCCCGTGGAGCGGAGCGGCCAGAAGCTGTAGATTTGGAACAAAATCATTGTAGTAGTTACAGAGTCCCAGAAATTGTCTCACCTCTGGTCGTCTGAGGACGAGGCCAATTTGTAATGACTTCAACCTTTTCGGCATCCGGCTCGAGCCCCTCTGACGATACCAAGTGTCCCAAAAACCGTATACGACGCCTGCATGGCACCACCTTTGTGCTCTTCACAGTCAGACCCGCACTTCTAAGTCTGTCCAGCACAGCGTGGAGCAGATCCAAATGCTCTTCTGACTTCCCACCCACAATTATATCATCGAGATACGCGGTCACTCCATTTCCAATCAGACCATGCAGCACATCTGCAATCAGGCGTGAGAAACACTCCGGTGCCCCCTTCGCTCCGAACGGCATCACCAAGAACTCCCATTTCCCATCCTCCGTCGTGAATGCAGTCTTCTTTTGGTCTTTCGGTGCCACTGGTACACCTGCCAATAGGTCGAGTTGAGGTCCAGTGTGGTAAACAGCGTGGAACCCCACAAGCTATCAAGACACTCCTTGACGGATGGCAGATAGCAGACCTCGTCCATAGTCAGACTATTAAGTTCACGGAGATCGACCGCGAACCGAAATGAGCCGTCTGCCTTCTTCACCATCAATATGGGTGACGACCATGGAGAGTTGGATCGCTGGATTAGCCCTCTGGCCTCCATATCAGTGATCTGCCTCCGCACCTGGGGTCTCAAATGGTATGGCGTCCTTCTCGGTCCGACTGCAACCGGAGGCGACTCGCCCGTGTTGATGCTGAAATACGCAAGATTGGTTCGACCCAGTTCCGCATCGGAATTTGCGAACACGTCCCGATAACCGTTAAAGGGAAATAATGACCTTTTTCCACAAAAATGGAGTTAGCACTTGAAATCGCCAGACGAGACCAAAATATATTGTAAATTCATCACATTTTGCATGCAAACTTTCCTACCGAAAGATATTTCAAGTTAAAGTTGATAAGCGTTCCACACTTTTAACGACCGGTACTTGCAAGTACTTTTGGTCCTCATCAAACTGCGGGTTTTTCCCGTATTGTTTTTTTACGCAATGGAGTGGAAAATATATTGTGCGTTCTGCTTGTTGTGATTATATGCCCGGCGATCTTCTAAAACTAACAGCGATTGGAAAAAGTGGCAATAAAATCGGAAGCTCATCGATGCACATCAACGGCGGCATAGTTAGTGGTTGCGACCCTCAATTTTTGAAAATAAATTCATTTGTTTTCAACATTAGGAGTATTGTATAATGTCTGTGGCTGTATATAACACTATGCTTTATATTATCATGAAAAATAATAATTTTTCCCCAAAAAACTAACAAACAATAACACAAAACTGGCAATTAAATCGGAAGCTCATCGATGCACATCGACGGCGACCTATTTAGCGTCGGCGATTTGTTTACAAAGCATTGCCATGCTTCTCGGCGCACTTAACCATTGTGGCGAGTTGTTGCTAGTAGCGCTTTCGTTCTCCATGGCAACCAGGCGTGAGCCAATGAAAAGCCAGAACGTATTCCCTTTCTGGCTTTTGATTGGCTGACGCCTGGTTGCCATGGAGAACGAAAGCGCTACTAGCGTGTGTCCGAGCAGCGCTCAAGTTTGATCGGAAATGTCACAGAACCTCCAAAAATGCCGCAATCGATGTAAACAATGGTAGGGAAAGGCGAATTTGTCAATGACCTTCATGAAGTACACAAGGTACTTGTTTTGTATTTTTCCCAAACTTACAACTTCGAATTTAGGAATAATTTTATTTAATTCTTAAATTTAAATAAAATAATTTTAAAACCATAGCGGTAGCCTAAGCAATTGTTGCTAACAAAATCAAAAGGTCATCATTTCCCTTCAAACATATTCCTGAGTTTGCGACGGCCGGCATCACTGATCTCCGCCTCCGTGAGATCGATGTGCGCCGGTTCAGCTTGTATACGCTTGCCGCCCTCGATCGATGCTGGCTTCATGTCCTCAATCTTTCCTAAAACGGATTGGGTATAAAGACGGACGGAGTCCGGTCCCTGATTCTCTACCAGGATCGGGATCTGATTTTTGACACCGGATCGGGCCACGCAAGGACTAAAGGAAATGCCATACCGCTCCATCTGCTGAGGATCAGGATCAAACATCACATCTCTGGAAACTGAGCCGAAATCTTCCGCCTGTGCCCACACCATGCGTTTTGAGAGCGGTGCGATAGTCAAATCAGACACCAAACGCACCGAAACCGGCTGCAGAGGAGTGCCGTCGCGTCGCTTCTCCAGAGGCACGCGAAACCCGCCTAGGTAAAGGACTCTCCTCAAAATCGACTCTGAAGGATTTAAATAACGACAGCACATAGTTGCCAAGTATCGCCGGAGCAGACAAATCGTCCACGACCAACACCTGAACATCGTTCATCGACGCTGGACCGATCAAAATGTTTGCCGAAACCATCCCAACACATTTCAGTGACGTGCAATTGGCTGCAACAGGCTGTACGGACGCTGGCTTGAGCGGCAGCGAACTGACCCCCGGCAGAGATGCCGACACACACGTCACCATTGCCCCTGTGTCTACTAGCCACGTACAGTCGATCTTGGCAATACGGCCCCGTACATGGAGCGACCGGACGTTCTGCGCGTGAGGGCTTCCGGGACCCGTTCCCACTGAACGGGCTACCGCTGGCCCCGTGGCGGTAACCCTCCCGAGTTTGAAGCCTCGTGGCAATCATATTGTGTGTGGCCAAACTCCTGGCAGCGCCAGCAGACCACCGGGGCCGGCCGTCCCCGGCCGCGACTCACGGGAGCCCGCGAGCACTCCACCTGGCGGTGGCCGAAAGCACCACACGTCCAGCACCGCATCCGTCTGTCACGGAAACCAGCGTGCTCCGGCCCCACTGCGCCGCGGCCCTCCCCTGGGCACGCTGCTGCGGACCGGCTGTCCCGCTGAACTGGATCGGGTCACGCGGAGCCCGCGGCCCGCCTTGCCCAGCACCGGGTGACGCCTGGTGTCGGGCCCCGACACCGCGGTCCCCGGCTACCCCGCCGGCAGGCCCCACTGCGGTGCGAATTTCACAGACCGTGCGGGCCAACTCGGCAACCTCGTCACGGAGCTGATCAATTCCACTCTCTTCCACTGCGGGCCCGTCCACGATCTGGTGAACAGGAGCCGTAGAAGGGAACGGGTGAATGTCCTCTTCAATTTGCTTGGCTAGTATCGGCATTTTATCGACGTCGACATTCGGATGCAACAGTTTCAACTGTACTGACACATCGGAGAGTATACCATCCAAAACCCGACTCCTTAGGAGAGCAGCTCCCACAGAAGTGTCCGACTCCGACCCTGGAAGTGCCCCACGAAACAGATAAGATCGGAAAGGAACATACCGTATGTCTCAGAGGCCTGTTTACGTCGTCGGTTGAACCGCTCCTGGTACCAGCTCTGTGAAGGGCCGAACTCCCGACGCAGCGCCGCCTTCAGACTCCGTACATCCCGCGTGTCCTCCTCCGATAGCGCGTCCATCACCGCGATCCGCGAACCCAGACCCATCAGGGCCTTCCCGACCGCCTTCTTCTCATCCCCCACCGCCAGCCGACAGGCCTCCAACCGCCGCAGAGAATCTGCCAATTCCTCGCCGTCACCCCACGAAAACTTCTCCTTGGGCTCCATGGGCACGCCAATGACCGCTGCCACCAGTGTGATGTGCACGTGCTCACCGTAACCCGAAGACTCTCGCTCCACCGCTCGCTGACCCCGACCGTCCGTCGGCCGGACAGGGCACGCCCGCGGCCCGGAGCCGGCAGAGGCGCACCCAGGCGGCGCAACCGGGTGGTGCACCGAACACAATCCACACCATCACCACAGTTGAATACCTCCTCACTTCTCAACAAATCGCATACACTAAATAGGTCGCCGTCTGGGGCCAAACTAAATTGCCAATTGTAATGCACTTTTTTCAATTGCTCATAAAACTTTGATTGTTGATTGTTCATAAAACTTTGGCACATATTCACAAAAGATAGAGTGCAGGAAACACATGGCATACCTTCATGATAAATAACAATGCATAGGGAGGCTAATTTACTGAATTTGTTACAGAGTACTTGCTGAGTACTGACGGTTATAAGCGTGGCACGCTTATCAAAGTTATAACTTGAAATATCTTTTGGTAGGAAAGTTTGTATGCAAAATGTGATGAATTTACAATATATTTCGGTCTCGTCTGTTGATTTCAAGTAATAACTCCATTTTTGTGGAAAAGGGTCATTATTTCCCTTTAACAGCTGGGAAATTCCCCTTAAAACCCACGATACCTTCAAATTGAAGAAGAACAAATGACAGGCAAACACAGTTGGGTATAAGTTAAATAATTCACCTCCCCAGTTTATGGTGTTCTTAAGGTCCCAATAGGGACCAGTGGTAGTTCTGATAGGGGCATAAGGGAGGAGGATAAGGCAAAGGTGGATAGTCCGGCTGGGGTTTGGAAGTGTGTTGGAGGGTCACATTTCTGGAGACCTAACACAGTGGAAAGTAATGCTAGGGCCAAAGACAGTAAGGATGAGGAGGGGTGCTGGGTAATGGAGGGTGGTAGCAGAATCTGGAGGAGGAAGAGGGAAGGGGACCAGGAGGGATGGACACAAGTTCAGGGTAGAGTCAGGCAGTACAGCCCCAGGGAACATCCGCAGGTTACAGTATCAAATAGGTTCAGTGCGCTAAGAGTCAGCAGCTGAAAGTGACGGGGAAGAGGTTCAGCATTTAGTGGTTTGGAACTCAAGGGTAATGCCCTTAACCCTCGCCCTACGGAAGCTTTTTTCAACTTCCCCCTACGGGGGGGGCTGACAGGCCCCCCTGTTAACCCGCGAGTTACTGGGGTATATTTCATACGCGACTTACTGGGGGGGGGGGGGGGGGGGGGGGTATTCCCCCCCCCCCCCTCGGATATCCGGAACTACTGGACCGAATGCAAAAATTTAAACGGCATTCGATAGCCCTGGTAAATTTATAGAGGGAAACATAATATTGTTGACCTCGGGCACCGATGACGTCACAGGTCAGGTCAAGTACAAAATGTTTGACCGTTTCAAAGGTCTTGATGGATGGAATTGTCGCGCGAAATTGCGATATTAAACGCATAAGCTGTCGATAATCGGTATGATTCGTGTGTCTGACACTTCTAAGTACCTTTCTAAGCTGTTTATGACCTTGGGTCAGGTCAAGGTCATCCGAGGTCACGAGGTCAAACTGCAGATTACTGTCCTTATGCGTTGTAACACATGTTTATGGGTTGGTTTTTCGTCTAGAACGCGAACAATGACCTTATAACATTGTTTGTTCCATATAAATAGAAGTAAAAATCCAAAAACGGAAATGCGTTTTTTATGCATAGTAATGCTGAGAGGAGGTCGATTTTTGTCATTTAAAGGTCATAAGTCAGTCATTTTTGAAGATATCGACTTCAAATTTGGTACACATTCACCGCACACGTCTCAATCACATATATTCCGGTTTTTGGATAATTCAGATTTTTTTTTCTTTAAAATTTCGTAAAAACAAAAACAAAAAAAATATTTGGATTTCTCAAAATTTTGAATAAAAAACAAACTCAAAAATCCGAGATAGCAGTTTGATAGCCCGGTCTATTGTCGGTAATTTGATTTAAGACAATTGAGTTTATCTCAAACATCGTACCTTTGATAGCGTTTTCCGCAAACCATTATTTTGCAACAAAAACCGAAGAACATGACGTCACTCTGACGTCATTCCCGGTTGATCTATCATAACCTCATATTTTTCCTTTTGCCAACATGTGTAGAATTGATGTGAGAGTAGGTACTGCAAGTTTAGTGACAATACCGATGTTCGTTTTGGAGTTATTGCAAAATAACGGGAGGGGGGGCACAAAATAGCCCCCCCCGTAAGTCACGGGTTAACTTCCAAACCGAGCAACTTAGAGCAATGCGGTAAGAACCAGCATGGATCCCGTCATGAAAGGAATCTAACAGTATGCGATTTTTAGGTTTCAGGTCAACGGGTGACCTTCCAGGTCAAGTGAATGACCTCGGATTTACCACGTCCAGAACAGCGATTTTGCTCTTCAGAAAACCTCAAAATTATAAATTGATAAATGTAAATAAAAAGGCATGTTCCTAGACCAGTTTTGGCTCAGAAATACAGAAAAGGTAATTATTTGTTCGCATCTTGTAAAAAAAAAGTCAAAAAAGTCATTAAAAAATGACGTCATCAGTTTCTTACACTTAGGGAGCCATCACTCAATCAAAAATGAAGATATTGCTTTGCAATTTGGCATGGGTGTTGTCCATACTCAGTTCTGACATATATTCCGGTTTTGCTAACATCTTCGAAGATTTTGTTTTGTGGGCATTTAAAAAAAGTTTTTTTTCAATTTTAGGGGTCGAAAACCCACAATTTTGCAAATCCGAGATTGCCATTTTAAAGAGAATGCCATTTTGAATCTTTGGTGAATTGCGTTTGCAATTTCGTTTAAAACTCTGTTTTCTACCATTTTTCAAATATTTATCTTTTTCCACCAACATGACGTCACCAAAACATGATTATCTCCCAAACTACTTAACGAATTTCAATTAAATTTGTACAGCATACGTATAATTGTTGTAAACTCAGCTACCGAAAATTTCTACCGAAAAGTAGGGCGAGGGTTAAGGCGAATGTATAGTCAAACCAGGGGCAAGAGTAGCTGATATGGACCCTGTCATTGAGGCAGAACTTGGTAGGAGTAGCCCGGAGACAGTTATACTACAGGTGGGGGTGAACGACATAGGACCTAGGCAGAGTGTGAGAATAGTAGCAGGTACCAGAGCCTGCTGCAGAGGCTGAAGGAGTCCAGGAAACCAGTCATTGCGACTGGCATCCTCCCTTGCTGTGGAGCCAGTGAAGAGTGGCACTCGAGAGCCCTGTCTGTCAACAGCTCAGTTCAGAACTTATGTTCAGCTATGGGACTTAGTTATGTAGACTTATGGAATCGGTTCTATGAGTGGCGTAGGTACTATATGAAGGATGGGCTTCACTTATCGGATGAGGAGGCAAGGGCTTTGGGAGATGCCTACAGAAGCGTCATTCAGAGAAACTAAGTAGGAGGGGGGGGGGGGGGGGGGTCGGGACGCTAGTACCAGGGCATCAGGAAGTAAGCATTGGTAGAAGTTCATGTCAGAATAGGACAGTAGATCATAATTACCTCAGAATTAGTAGAGCCAGCTCAAAGTATAAGATCACATGTGTGATGCTGAATGCCCAAAGTATTAGGTCTAAATTTGATGAGTTTGAGTGTTATGTTGCCCTTGAAAAGCCTGATATCATTTCTGTAACCGAGACATGGGTTAGTGAGGGGTATAATAGGGATAGGCTACAGGATTTCGAGTTACAAGGGTATAACATGTTCTCATACTGCAGAGAATCACGGCAGGGGGCGGAGTGTTTGTATGTGTAAATAGCTTGTACTGCACTACTAAAGTTGATGATTCTAGTAAAGTAAAAGAAGTAGAATCAATCTGGCTGGACATTAAAATTGGTACAGGAAACAGAGGAAGGTTGAGGATAGGTGCATTTTACAGACCAGGGAATCTTCCAAGGAACTCACAAGCTGAAACATATTTGTGAGGAAATACGTAGGAACTTTCGGGCTCAGTGTCTTATTATGGTTGATTGCGAGCGAGCGCGAAGCGCTCGCTCGTCTTTCCGTGGTATATAGGAAAAATATGAATATGAGCGGCCCGGCCCGACCCGTGGCGACGCTTTTGAGAAGCTCATATCTCTGCAACCACACGTCCGATTGACAAGCTGACTTCTTTGCTGAGCTGCCCCATCCAATCTACCCAGTTTGAGACCGGTGCCGACTCATGTGGGTGACTACCACTGCGTGTGGCGCGTGCCGCGTGAGGGGTGTTGAAAAGTGTTTTCTCGCAAAAACTCTGCAACGGCTGAGCCGATTGTGTGCAAATTTGATGTGTGGTTAAGGACCCCTCAGCCGCCAATTTTCCACAAGTGAGGGGTGGGGTGCCTCCGCACGTGCGCACGTGCACACCCCTATTTTATATCAGGAACGGCTGAACCGATTGTGTTCTAATTTGGTGCGTGGTTAGAGACCTCCCAGCCGTTGCCTTTCCACAAGTCAGGGATGGAGTGCTTCTGCAGGTGCGCACGTGCTCACCCCTATTCTATATCTCAGGAATGGCTGAGCCGATTGTGTTCAAATTTGGTGTGTGGTTAGGGACTTCTCAACTGCCAGTTCCCCACAAGTCATGGGTGGGGTGCCTCTGCACGTGCGCACCTTTTTGTATCTCAGGAACTACTTGCCCGATCGGGTTGAAATTCACCATTACTTTTATTTCGCGCTCGCTCGTTCATCACCAACTACGGCGCCTTACTGGTTTTAACTTACGAGGATACGAAAGTATAGCAGAGGAAACAAATGAGTGTAGGTTGTATAGGCAAATCTTTGAAGAGGAGCTTTTCATGTATCCGTTTGTAACAGAGCCAACCAGACATTGCTCCATTCTAGACCTTGTAACAGTGATCTAGTTAGTGACAAGCATTTGCGAAGGCCTAGGAACCAGTGATCACAATATGGTTAAATTCAATATCTCATCAGAAATGAGGCCCAAAGATAACCTTCATATGGTTCCAAACTTCAACCAGGCTGATCTTTATGGCATTAGAAATGACCTCACACAGATAAAATGGAACGTTGAGTTGGCAGGTTTAGATGCATGTGAGGCCTGGAATGTTTTCAAAGCTAGATTAAGCCAAATTCAGAATCTGCATATACTCCTCAGGCACAAACGTAACAGAACCAAGGGCAAACCAGTTTGGCTTACCCCAGAAGTAAGGAGTGCTATACAAGCTAAAAGAAGTGCATTTGGCATTTTGAAGGGATCTTCACTAGATATAAATCAGAAGGCCTACCAGAATGCAAGAAATTCAGTTAAGACAAAGGTCAGAGCAGCTAAAAGGGCAAAGGAACTTGATTTAGCTAGACATTGTAATGCAGATAGTAAGAAGTTCTTCAGTTTGTATAAGTTCAGTACAGTTTCCAAAAATATAGGTCCATTTAAGGTAGATGTGTTAGTTATCAAGGACAGTGAAATGGTTGATGTGCTTAATGATCAGTTCCAATCTGCCTTTACTATCGAGGACCAGAGTAGTATTGCAGTACTTCAACCTGAGCCAGAGACAGAGCCAGAGACTATAGGAGAGCTAGGTGGCATAAGTAGTTAACTTGTTCTAGAATATCTAAAGAAAGTAAGGCCAAACAAGGCAGAAGGACCTGATGAAATCCATGCTAGACTTTTAAGAGAATCTGAAAGGGAGTCAGTTCTATTAGCCATAATATTTGTTTAATCACTCGCAGATACTAAAATTCCACTTGATTGGAAAAGAACAAATGTTCTTCCTATTCATAAAAAGGGAGATATAAGTAAAGAGGAAAACTATAGACCGGATAGTCTGACCTCTTTAGTCTGCAAGGTGCTTGAATCAATCATTAAAGATAAGATTGTTGAATTCTTGGAGCAAAATGGACTCAGGATACACAGCATGGCTTTAGGAAGGACCGTTCTTGTTTAACTAATCTTCTGGAGTTTTTGGATTTTGCAACAGATAGCTTTGATCAGGGTAAACAGCTAGATGTAGCTTTTCTTGATTTCAGTAAAGATTTGACAAAGTACCCCATACAAGACTGGGGTTGCAACTTAAAATTCATGGGATCAGGGGCAAGATTCTGTATTGGATAGAAACGTGGCTTTCAGGACGCCAGCATAGGGTTATATTGAATGGGTGCAAATCACAATGGAAAGAGGTTCTCAGTGGGGTTCCACAGGGCTCAGTCCTGGACCCATTGCTTTTTATAATATTTGTGAATGCAATTGAGAACAGTATAGACAGCAAAGTCTTGAAATTTACAGACAATCTAAAAGTTGTCAGGATTATTAGAGGAAGACATGATTAGGATGTTTTTCAATCAGATCTGGACAAGCTGTTGAGTGGTCTGAAGCATGGCAGATGAAATTCAATTTGAGTAAATGTAAGATTATGCATGCTGGACAGGTTCGCAGTAAACATAGGTATGAAATGGGTGGGCAGAAACTGGAGCAGATTGAAAAGGAAAGAGATTTAGGTGTTGTGGTAAACAATAGACTATCAGCGTCAGACCAGGTTGTAGAAGCTAGGAAAAAGGCACTTAGAATGCTAGGGACCATTACTAGAAATGTTTCCTACAAGAGTGAAAAGGTAATAACAAAACTGTATTGTGCATACATTATACCACATTTGGAGTATTGTGTACAAGCCTGGTCTCCAACATATGAGAAAGATTGCTGGTTGTTAGAAAGAGTTCAAAAAGGGCAACAAAAATGGTTAATTGTCTTGGTAGTTTACCTTATGAAGATAGATTAAAGAAATTGGGTATTTTTTCACATAGATATAGAAGGCTAAGAGGAGATCTAATTGAAGTCTTCAAATTTGTAAATGGTCAGTATTCTGGATATTTAAAGGGAATGTTTAGTTCAATAGGGAAAATCGAGGTAGAGGTCATCAGCATAAACTCATTATGAAACAAAGTAGGACTAGGCTATGACAGTCATTTTTCAAAAGAAGGGTTGTAGGACATTGGAATGCTACCAGGGGTGTCGCTGATGCAGTGACACTTGCTTCCTTCAAAATTAGACTAGATAAATACTTTACAGAGAAGGGATTAGTTCATAAATACTTGAGGGATTAGCCTTCTTTTATGCAGTTTGAGTAAGATGATTTGAAGGGGAGAGAGGTTGGACGCTTGAGCCACGAAGCTATGCTCCCTAACCCAACAACAAGGGGCGAGACTGGTGGAGAGGGGGTGCAACCTTGGATGTGCCAAGAGGCTCTTTGTTGCACTTTTCTTGTATGTCTTTATGTCTAATAGAAGAAGATTAGTCAGCTGACAATAATATTATGACAGACTGAAAAGTGGCTTATTGAAAAGTGACTGTCTACAAGATGGTCTGGGAGGGGGACAACAGCCCCTGGTAGGTTCTGCAGTGCAGCAAGCGAATGTGAGCGGAGCGTTCTAAACGTGGGTCCCTGGTAAAGGTTAGGTCAGGTTTAATTATGTATCGTTTTTGGTGGTCATAGCTTTGGTATTACCGGTACACTTTTCTGTCTGTTGTAATAATACTCTTCTTTTATTGACTATTAAGGACCTCAAGAACACCATTAACTGGGGAGGTGAATTACTGAACTATTACCCACAGTTGTCGGGCAATTACTACACCAACTGAATCAAAAGAAAAACTCCACCCATGAATATCGGAACGTCAAGGTGCAAGCCACAGCCACAAAATGATCAGTACACACATACAAATAATCAAAATGTACTACAATGGCGATCGACATACTTGCAGGAAAGATTACAACGCCCTATGGCATGGCGGCCTTCTCTCTGGTGTCAGCAAGTCTGTGGCCTTGGGTGTCAGCAAGGCTATGTAAACCAGGTAGTCCGCTCCGGCCGAAAAAGTGGCGACAACTCGTAATTTAGTTGCAACGACCCCGCAGCTGCTGTGACGCGGATGAGGGTCTCGCGGCCGGCCGGCCGGTCGCCTTCGTAGGGTTAACGCGTAGATCCCTCCCGCTTTTGTGTCGCTTAGTTCCTTTGTTTGTCGGTTGATTTGCAAACTTAAGATGTCTATCTACCAAAAATTAAGCGTTGTATTGGGTGCCGTTGCGAAAATTGCAATCCGACCAAAACTTTTTAAGTTATGGGCCGGAACAGTTTGCAGCCCGGTGATTCCGGCCGACCGCGTACTCCCTCCGTTTTTTTCCCGCTTGGTTCCTTCGTTTACCGGCCGATTGTTACACTTAAGATGTCTATATACCACAAATTAAGCGATGTATTGGATGACTTTGGGAAAATCGCAATGCAACCCAATTTTTTTTTAAAGTTATGGGCCGGCAAATTCCACTGACCGGCGATTCCGGCCGGACCGCCGTACGTAAAACGCCAACGGAAACGTTCCTCCGGTGTGTGTCGCCTGATTTCTTCATTTGCCGACCTATTGTTACAATTATGATAACAATCTGTCACAAATTGAACGATGTATCTTATGCCGTTGAGAAAATTGTCATCGGACTCAAACTATTTACATTTTGGGCCGGCAAAGTTAACCGTCCTTTGGCTCACGATGGCAGACCGGACAGCCACCACATACAATACTCAAACAGTAATAACACTCAAATAGTCTGAATTTAAATCATGCGGCCCATATTATGGCTAAGGAAAAATTGCACTAGGCTTACCTGATAAATAAAACAAAGTTGCTGATATATTAGAGTTGACAATTTGCGATGATAACGTTTCAGTTCTTGGCAAAGGCCAAAGCATACCCACAAAATAGATATTCTCATCTTTTTTGACGAGTTTCATGAAAATCTGATTAGATAAGTCGATTGTCAAATGCATTCAAGCAATTCAAAGTAACTGTTTAAAATTACACTTCCCGCCCGCGTCTCCGCACCACACCATCCCGCCCGCTCACCACGTCTCCAGCCGACGCCGGCCCACCAGGCGCCGCCATTGGCGGATCCAGAACGGTGGTGGTGGGGGGAGGGGAACGTTTTTTTGGGGGGGGATTCCAAAAAGTCTCACACAATTCTGAAAACTCATCGGATTTCGCTTGCTTATGCATTGATAGCTGATTTAAAACAACTTTCCTTAGTAAAAGTTGCTTGGATTTTGTTCTATATCAGGAAATGTGTCAATTTTGCGCCGATTTCAGGTTTGTCAAGAAGTTTGTCGGGGGGAGGGGCAGGACCGCCATACCCCCCCCCCTCCCTGGATCCGCTAGTGGGTGCCGCGGCGAGACGCAATGTGTTTTTGCCTGTGCGCAATGTGTTTTGCTGTGGAGACCAGTGCTGAAAATCCGAGATCTTTGGTCACAGCCACAGTCACGGCCATGGCATGAGCTGGCAAGTCACAGCTTTAGTCACGGCGCTGCAATGCTAACCCTATGGCGCTGGACTTGCCAGTCACAGCTTCAGTCACGGCCGTAACCAGGTCTGGTCCCAGCGCTGGGACGCTGGGATCAGAATTCTGCAACTCTAGTTGCCTGGCAACGCACGCGCCACGGCGCTGTACGTGACAGGAGCTCTCCCGCCCCGTGCGGTCACTAAATAGTAAATACGTCGCGTTTACATCGCATCATAATTAATTGACCTTTCACATATACATTTGTATAACTCTAAACGTTTTCTCAAACTAGGAAAAATCCTCGAAAAGCTCCTAGACACCCATGCCCTCCGCACGGCGCCATGCAATTAACGTTACGTAAGCAAATGATGTTCGGCTATTCTGACCCTCATCCTCGTCATCAGCCGTTGACCAATGAGCGTGGAGAGTTTCAGACCGCTGATTGGCCAAAAAGCTGTTGGCAGCAAAACCTGGCTCATGAGCAGATGCGTGAACAAGGACGTTGCTAATATTTGTCGCCCTTTTTCCCCATGTTAAATAGGCGGAGCGGACCCCCCTGGGTGTCAGCAAGCCCAAATGCGCACTTCCACAACAGTCGCGAGCGAGCAGCAGGGGTATCATCGCTATCTCCGTTCCAGAAACCCTTCGACGTCACTCCAGTAGTCAATTCTGGCGCATGTCGTCTTCGGTCGGTTAAAACTGTTATTCGCAAATAACTTTTTAACAATTAAATATACATGAATTGTTTTGATGTCACCGTTTTCGCCTCGTCAGGACGCGTCGATTCATACCAATTTCACGTGGTTTAGATCAAATCAAAAGTTCATAGAAGGGGCGTGGCTTAGAGCCTCAGCTGGTGACCGCCGAACCGCAGAGGGGACCGTGAACAAGGCCCTGACCTGTGCTGACGTCTAGTCATAGTGACCTCAATATTGACCTGAGCCTAAAATCATCAAAATAATTTCGATTCGCCTTGTTTTGAGCTTTCCAACGCTGTCTTTTTCTTTTACGTAACATTTTTTTACTTTGTGAGCTATGTATTTATCCCAAAATAGCATTAACTGCAATGGCTGAGGAGGCCGATGGACCCGAACTACGTCACGCTCTGACGTCATGATCACGTAGAATCGCCGGATGACTCTACCTCCTATATATGACCAGCGACGTACACTGACACCCCCTGTCAAGGTAATTTGGCAGCGTCATGCTTTGGTGACGTCACCAAAGCGTGAAGTTTTATTTGTTCTCCCTTCATCCGCCGTGCCGGTGCTCGGCGCCAACTTCGCCGTATGTGACGGAAGTTGGCCCACATTCAGCCTAGATTCAGCCCGGCCCAGAATCGTGCTACCATATCTGAAGGAAAACTTTACCAACCAAAATTTATTAAATATCCATCAAAAACGTTAAAAAGGGGTATCATTCCAAAGCCCTCATCGCAACGAGCACAGCCATACCCTTTGACTTTCCCTATCTTGCCCACGAAAGGCCCCAGACCCGTCCGAAAATGCAGTCACTCAAACTCACTGAATTAGCGGGACGCGGCGATTCCAACCAAACTCGGGAAAATAATAGAAGAGCACATGCCGGAACCGAAAATCATAGTCCCTATTCGTGACATTTTCAAATTTGACCTTCAGGGCCACTCAAGCTTGCAAAATTACTCCTTCTCCCATGTTAACACGCAGTCACTCAAACGATAATAAGTAACAGAAGGACGCACCAATTAGCTCAAGACTCCGCATAATCGTGTAGAAATGTCTTCCGCAAATTTCCAGAAAGTGGCAATGTGTGACACTCAAAGGTACAGCCTCCAGAGGCCGTCAAGCTTTCCAGTTCTTTTCAATATATATATATTCGCTGAGTTGGCGGGACGCGGCGATTTAAACCAAACTCAAGGAAATAATAGAACAGCACATGCCGGATCCGAAAATCATAGTCCCTATTCGTGACATTTTCAAATTTGACCTTCAGGGCCACTCAAGCTTGCAAAATTACCCCTTCTCCCATGTTAACATGCAGTCACTCAAACAATAATAAGTAACAGAAGGACGCGCCAATTAGATCAAGACTCCGCATACTCGTGTAGAAATGTCTTCCGCAAATTTCCAGAAAGTGGCAATGTGTGACACTCAAGGGTACAGCCTCCAGGGGAGGCCGTCAAGTTTTCCAGTTCTTTTCAATATATATATATATATATATATTCGCTGAGTTGGCGGGACGCAACGTAACAGAAGGACGCACCAATTAGCTCAAGACTCCGCATTCTCGTGTAGAAATGTCTTCCGCAAATTTCCAGAAAGTGGCAATGTGTGACACTCAAAGGTACAGCCTCCAGAGGCCGTCAAGCTTTCCAGTTCTTTTCAATATATATATTCGCTGAGTTGGCGGGACGCAACGATTTCAACCAAACTCAAGGAAATAATAGAACAGCACATGCCGGATCCGAAAATCATAGTCCCTATTCGTGACATTTTCAAATTTGACCTTCAGCCCCACTCAAGCTTGTAAAATTACCCCTTCTCCCATGTTAACATGCAGTCACTCAAACAATAATAAGTAACAGAAGGACTCACCAATTAGCTCAAGACTCCGCATTCTCGTGTAGAAATGTCTTCCGCAAATTTCCAGAAAGTGGCAATGTGTGACACTCAACGGTACAGCCCCCAGAGGCCGTCAAGCTTTCCAGTTCTTTTCAATATATATATATATATATATATATATATATATATATATATATATATATATATATATATATATATATATATATTCGCTGAGTTGGCGGGACGCAGCGATTTCAACCAAACTCAAGGAAATAATAGAACAGCACATGCCAGATCCGAAAATCATAGTCCCTATTCGTGACATTTTCAAATTTGACCTTCAGCGCCACTCAAGCTTGTAAAATTACCCCTTCTCCCATGTTAACATGCAGT